>CM056490.1:49134547-49339988 GCA_029783415.1 Anisodus acutangulus
ATACTGACTGGAGATTCCAAGAATTTGGTTCAATGAAAAAACTAAGCTGCAAAAGATTCAGTTGAGCGCTTCGGTAGAAGCAAGAGCACTTCAGATTATGATTTATGTAAAGAAACATGAATCCAAAGTCGTTCCCGCGATAGACATTAAAGTGCTACCTGCATGGTGGGTAAAGGTTAAGCTTTCAAACCTTTAATGATCCTCAAACGGTTGAGGTTAAGGTTGGGGAAACTTTTAATGATTCCTAACACTTGTGAAGTGGGGTATAGCATGATACCTTGTAGGAGATCACCTATTTAAGTACGAGGACAGACCTCCTCAAATGAACGTACTTAAAAATCCAAGTGTGTCCATAGCCACAACGGACAAAACAATAAGAAAAAATGAATAAAAGGGAGGTATTGTGTTGGTATCGTTGTCTTGGCCTACATTAAACACTGACAGTGCAAGACATCACGTTCACCGCGCAGTGAGTAAGTTCGATGGTATTCAACTAGGGAAGGTTCAAAGCAGAATCTACCTCTCCTGATGCAATATCTTTTCGTTGAAAGATTGCTCAAAGTAGGCACCTTGCGTGTGCGCCCAAAATTCTTTTAAGAGGGGATTGTTGGAAATTTACTAGTGTGGAATTAAATTTATCCCATTATTTATGACTCGAACAACTGGGGCCCCGCACGTCGGAAACGTCGTTTCCACACACGTGTAATCCTAGTGCAAAGTATCGTAAATTTCATTAATGAAAGAGATATTGGTACGTAAGTAAAGTGTTTGAGACATAGAATGATAGACGGTTATTGACTAAATAACAAGTGTTTCACGTCGGTAAACGAAGGAAGGATTGTGCGAGGTGTAAGATGGTACGGGTCGAACCGCGGAGTCGAGAAGGGCCGCGGCGCACTCCTAGCTGAGCCGCGACACTAATTCAATATTTGGCATTCTGCAGCCGCGGCGCCGCGGAGCTAAATGCTGCAGCACCGTGATGCTTTCTAGGCAGTGTTTGCTCGACAGAATCCCAAAGGTTTGGCTCTTGAGGTGGTTTCAAAGGCATTGAATCCACCCAATAATGGTCATTACTTTGACCATTATATTGCTGCATTACTTGGGGGTTAAATGTCATCCATTACATGACAATTGAATGTCATTATGGGGCATTTGAAAGGCTATCTTGCACACCTATAAATTGAGGCCTTTGGCTCAATTTTATAGATGCAGATATGACCATGAACAGAAAAACAAGTTAACAACACCACAAAGAGATCAAATTTTCCTGATATCAATCCTTCTTTTAGCAATCGTCATTATTCATGTTCTTCGCTGAGATCATTCGTGTAGGCTTTGCACACTTGATAGTTTGTTGTTTCATCTTGGGAGACTATTGTACATACTTCCGTAAAGCCTATATATGGGGGCAATCTTGTCTTAAAGACAGAGAGCCATCTCTCGACTCAGCCGGTGGCGTTGTGATTATCTAATTGGTTGTTAAGTGTTTCAGATAATGACTAGAATCTCAAAGGACTCTAACCGTTCGGATTCTCAATGGATCTACAAGCCACAAGTGTAGCAGTTCATGTTATTGTATTTCTGAATACAAGATCCATATTTGAAGTTCCAATTCAAGATCAAGATATTGACAACTTGTTGTTGTAATATTTATTGTTTATCCTTTCGATCACTGTAATGGTTGTCTACTATTCCCTTACGTGCTTTACATATCCAACAAAACTATGCGCCATAAACAAAAGGAAACATATCTTGAGACGTTGATCATGCAAATCCGCATGGAAGAAGAGGAAAGGGGCCAAGATGCACTTTTGCAACCAGAAGAGAGCACCTTACATCCCAATTTTAATAAGGTAATTTAATTACTTCAGATAATGCTGCTCCTAATTCTCACAAAAATATTGTTGGATATGTAAAGAAGTACGGGAAGTAAATAAATATTATAAGTGTTCGAAAGGATAAACAAACAAGCCAATATTATAATTGCCACAAGCTGGTTGAGTCTTGAATCTTGATAACATGAAATCAAGAAACACTAAATCTGGATTGTTACAACTGTCGTTGAGTCGAGAGATGGCTCTCTGTATTTAAGATAAGATTGCCCCGTATATATACCTTTACGTTAACGGACAATAGTTTCCCAAGATAAAACAACAACTAATCAACACTACAAATCAAATAGGTTGATTCTGACGAAGAAAACAAACACGAAATGACTTGCTGAAGAATGAAAAATGAAGGAAGAGTTTTCTGTTTGTTTTCGTTCTCTCTTCTATTTTTGTCTTTTTCTAGTCTCAATAATTTAGCCACAAAGGATTCAATATATAGTATAAGGAGAGAGACTTCTCAACTGCCAACTAATGGCTGTTAATAGCCAAGTAATAGCCATTAGTGAGGAGTTAATCAACCAAGTAAATGACTGATTTAATGTGCAACATAAATGAACTTTTAGGGAGGAGTTATGTGCAGATTAATGGAGTTTTAACGCTCCAAAAACCAACCCAAAAGGCATGCAGAAACTTCTGCCTTCCGTTGTTCCCAATTTCATCTTTTCAGAAACTCCAGTGACCAAACTGTAAATATTAAACAATTTGGGTCCAAAAAGATAATATCAGAAGATGCCTAAAGCACAAAGCCCAATCCCCACGACCCAAGACCGGACCGGACGAAACGGGCGGGCGGCGGCGCGCGTGTGGACTTATCCTCGAACCCAAGCACATCTAGGTCCTCCCTTCTTCAAACACATGGCTTACCCCTTGGGGTCCCAAACCCTTAGCCAATTTTGAGACTTTTAAGGAGAACAATTCTTCATTTTCTCACCAATGTGGTAGATTTGTCCCACACTATATTTCCATGCCTCAAACACCTTACTTCGTGGACCAATATCTCTTTCATTTCTTAATGAAATTTGACGATCCTTGGCCCTACAGTCATCTACTCACTTAGTAGATTATGCACGTGTGTAGAGACAAAGCCTCCAACATGCGGAACCCTGGTATTTAAGTCATTAAATATGGGTGGACGCACCTCCCCACCAAAGGTAAATTTCCAACAATCCCCTCTTGAAAGAGATTTTGGTGCACACACAAGGTGCCTACTTTCAGCAATCTTTCAGCGAAAGTTATTGTATCAGGAGAGGTAGCTTCCACTTTGAACCTTTCCTAGTTGAATACCACCAGACTTACTTACTGCGCGGTGAACGTGATGTCTTGAACCGTCAGTGTTTAGTGTAAGTCAAAACAATGATACCAACACAATAACTCTATTTATTCATTTTCATTCATATTGTTCTGTCCGTTGTGGCCGTGGACACACTTGGATTCTTAAGTGCGTTCAGTTGAGGCGATATTTCCTCGTACTTAAATAGGTTATCTCCTACAAGATATCCTGCTATACCCCACTTCACAAGTGTTAGGAATCATTAAAAGTTTCTCCAACCTTAACCTCAATCGTTTGAGGATCGTTAAAGGTTTGGAAGCTTAACCTTTACCCATCATGCAGGTAGCACTTTAATGTCTATCGCGGGAATAGCTTTGGATTTACGTTTCCTTACGGACTTCATAATCCGAAGTGCTCTTGCTTCCACCGAAGCGCTCAACTGAACCTTTTGCAGCTTAGTTTTCCCATTGAACTAGATTCTTGGGATCTCCAATCAGTATGGTTGGGTTACCACAGCAAATGTCCGTATTGTTTTTGTTTTAAGCTCATTCACCTAGACAGGCAGAATTCTTGATCTTCGGGTAGTCCCTTAGTTAAAGGGTCCGCAATATCCTTTGATTAGTAATCAAGGAAGTGTCACCCGTGATGATCAACTGCCATATGGTCTTATGTCTTCGACATATATGTCCAGACGCCGTCATCCGTGACCTTCCTGAAGTCGACTGACTAGCCACAGTGTCTAACTGCCGAAGCCACGGGTTTCTCCCAATAAGGGACGTCCTCTAAGGAGTCGTGAATGAAAGGATTTTATCTTACCACATAGAGGTTAAGTTTACTGGATTCATGTAAACATATTTCACATATTGAGTTCGTCTTGCGGCGTCGTCTAAGAGTTCCGCGTAGAACTTAATTTGATTAATGTCGTAATGTGAAAGCCTGTAGGGTCACACTATGTCGATTGACTTTTCGATCTAAAGATGTATTGAGAGAGTATTAAATATTTAATTTAGAATCGAGATATTTAAATGAATAATGATTGTTTTAATTAAGTCAAAATTGGATTTTGGATTTAATTAAGAATGTGCGGAAAATAAAATGAGACAGTGTAGGGCCACATTAGCGCCGCGGCGCTAATGACCTAATTTGTCTCGATTTATGGGCCAGGCCCAAGGTTAAACCATCATCCGATTTGACCTAATTTTCACATATAAATACAGACATTCATTTCATTATTCAATACTCAATTTTCTGATTATCATTCTAAGTCTTAGAGACTTAGAATCTAAACACTCTCTCGAACCTTTCCCGAATTTCCTAGCTTTCCGAAGGAGAAGTACATTGAAGCTTGGAGCTTGCAATCGAAAGGGTTGTCGTGTGTCCACCCTTTAGTAAAGATTCCAGATAATACAACATGTAAGTGTTTATGATTTATATTACATGTTTTGATTGTCATATAACCATACCAGAAGTAATTGTTGGTAAGTAAGAACAAAATTTTAAACTTCTGTTGTGCCTTACTTATGTGTTTTGAACCTAACAAAACCTTACAGTGGTATCAGAGCCCAGGCTGGTTCAATGGTTATATAACAATTAAATAACATAATAATATGGGTTAAACATAAAATTGGATTAAAACGAGGCTTCTTGGAATCCTACATGTCTTGACCGAATGTTAACCTTTTGATATCACCCTAAATTATCTCCTACGCTAACTCGAGGAAATCATTCCGCTATAACTCGAACTAAGCCAAAAGTGCATTGTCTGGCTCATTGCACGGTGCACGGCTAAGAACGGATGATATGAGCGTTATTGATAATGGTGGGTGATGATAAATGATCTATTATTTGATCCCTAAATTGGATTTAGGGCTCAAGCAATTTTAAAAAATCAACATAGAAACGTTTGTTAGGACATTGGCGACGCAACGCTATGGTAGGGCGCCGTGACATTTGCTAGGGTTTCAAGGCGGCAGCGCGGCGCTAATGCTTCATTTCAAAATTTGGACTCACTGGATAGTAGGCGCTGTGACTCCATGATGGAGCGTCGCGACTCTAATGCATTAACATAAGCTAAAAGGCTTCTGCCTCAGTAGCGTCGCGACCCCACCTGTCCAGAAACAAAAAAAATCCAGAGTTCATAATGTTTAACCTAAGATTATTATAATACAATATATTATTTGATAAGTATACTATTTATGTGCTAAATGTCAAATCGTTTGTCATTTAAATTAATAGAATAGCGTCCGCTATAACTGTCTGGGTAGGCGGCGCCCAATATTTGATTAAACCATCTTATATCATGTATATTGGGTTGACGGTTCCCAACTATATGTGTCATTAGTTTTGCATGATATTAAGATGTCATATTGGATATGGCGTAAAAGAGTTGATCTTGGTTAAAACTCTGAATTAAAATGTTCCCTAAAATTTTAATACAAGTCTCATTTGAAATGAACGCGTCGTCCGTTATAATTGATTGTAGTGCAAAATCCTTTTCGGCGAGATGAATATTTATGCCACAGCATTTGTTCTAAGTCTACGAGGACTCAGACTTTTTCATAGATCATGTTAGATGTAGAAGTGGGTAATAAACCTTCATGGGTATTTACACCACAATGTTTGCTCTATAAGGTAAAACTCACCTAGATACATAATTGTAGTCGCATAAAGGGGTTGACTTGCTAGGCTGTGTTGGCGCCACAGTGTCAGACAAGCCAAGGGACACAAATCGATTGTTTAGAACATTCGGTCAAACATGAATTACAAATTATTTGTAATTGGTTTAGAGACCTACCAGGTTGTGATGTTGAAGTTATCAGCCACAGCAAATGCGGAGATAGCATGAACCTGGATCATGACCCATTATGACCATATTTGATATGAGTATGTATTCTTCTATGGGGTCGAAGAGTATGTTAAAATAGTGGAAGCTAATTAAACTAAAAGTCATGTTAATTAGTTAATGAATGTGTTCAATAGAAATTATATTAGAGTTTAATTTCAAGTCTATTTGTTTCTTCAATCGTACAAAATGTCGAATCTATCACTGAAAATGTTGGTCGAGATAAACAAGTTGACTGGATCAAATTACCCTGACTGGTTAAGAAATTTGCGATTGGTGTTAAGAATAGTAAGAATTGAGTATGTGTTAAACACGGTATTCCCCACAGTCCCTGCTGAAAACTTTGATGAGTATGCCATGTTTTACAAGGTGGCTTATCAGAAACATTTGAACGATGCTACCTTGGCAAAATATGTAATGTTGTCATTCATGACTATGGAGTTACAGAGGCAACATGAAAACATGGGCCCCAACGAAATGCTAGAACACTTGAAGAGTCTCTATGAAAAACAGTCTCAAACAATGGAGTATGAATTATTGAGAGACCCTTTCAAATGTAAGTTGAACGAAGGGGGACAAGTGTCAGCGCATTTTCTAAAGAAGGACTACACAGCTCCAAGAGGAGACAAAGCACTAAGTGCTTCTACCTCTAGTGGACAAGGTATATTTGTCATTGAAATAAATATGTCTATAAGTAACTCCTACTGCTGGGTATTGGATACCGCTTGTGGCTCACACATTTGTAGTAATGTGTAGGGCCTAATTAACAACAGAAAGGTTGGACCTTGGGAGGTAGACTTGTGCGTTGGAAATGGAGCACGAGTAGATGTTGAACGCGTGGGAACTTATAGGCAAGATTTACCTTCAGGCTTTTGTTTAGAACTAAATAATTATTATTTTGTTCCCTCAATAACGAGGAATATCATCTCTATCCCAATGTTAGACATTGAGGGGTTTTCCTCATTTATTGCCAATGGCAGTTATACTGTCTTTTAATGGTTTTGTTTGTGGAAATGCTCCGATTGTGGATGGATTGTATATTTTAAACTGTAGTCGTGAAATTTTTAATGTGCAAAATAAATGAGCTAAAATAAGTAATCCAAGAAACCTCACTTACTTATGGCACTGTAGACTTGGTCACATCAATTAATCAAGGATAATAAGATTAAGAAAGTTAGACTACCTGAAACCATTTGACTTGGAGTCCTATGGTAACTGTGAATCTTGCTTGAGAGGAAAGATGACCAACAAGCCACTTTCTGGGAAAGGGGTGCGAGCCAAAGAGGTACTTGAGTTGGTCCATACTGATGTATGTGGGCCATTTTCAACTCAAGCTAAATGAGGCTTCCCTTACTTCATCACTTTTACAGACGATTTCACAAGGTTCGGGCATATGTATCTTATGAAACATAAGTCCGAAGCCTTTGAGAAATTCAAGGAGTACAAGTCAGAAGTAGAGAAGCAACTTGAAACAAGTATCAAGACACTTCGATCAAATCGAGGAGGTGAATACTTAAGTAAAGAATTTCTGGATTATTTGAAGCTTCATAGAGTCCAATCACAATGGACACCTCCTGGAACGCCACAGATGAATGGTGTTGCTGAAAGGAGAAATCGAACCCTATTAGATATGGTTAGATCCATGATGAGTTTCTCAGCTCTACCAACATACATTTGGGGCTATGCATTGCAAAGCTCAATTTATATTCTGAACAGGGTTCCTTCAAAGTCAGTAGAGAAAACTCCATATGAGATATGGAATGGCAAGAAGCCAACACTTAAACACATGCGACCCTGGGGGTGCCTTGCATATGTAAAAAAGATGCTTACTAACAAGTTGAAATCTAAAAGTGAGAAATATTATTTTGTGGGGTATCCAAAGGAAACTAAGAGATACTATTTCTATCTTTCTGGAGAACATAAGGTCATTGTTTTCAGAAATGCAACTTTTCTTGAAGAAGACTATGTCTACAAGGAACGGAGCTGCAATAAGATAGAACTTGAAGAAATTCAAGAACCACAAGATAACATAGAAGTTGAACCCTTGTCAAAAGACCTAGACAAGGATTCAGTGGGAGTATTTGGTGAAGATTGGGTACTTAGAGTACGCCCTTTAGACAGTGGGAGTGATGTGAGAGATAGTGCAGAAATGCAAGGCTCTCGTACACAACCAATGGAAGATGATACAATGGTTGTACATCATTCCATTCAGGAAATACATAAAAATGACATTCCTGAAAGCTCTCAAGGTGATGATTGTCCAGCACATAAAGACATTCTCACAATCAGAATGCAACAAACACTGAAACTAAGAATAATCAACTTCGTAGGACCACTAGGACTCATCGTCCGCCTGAAAGACTTCATCTCTTTGTTGAAACACACAATGAGATAGATATTTCTGATGACGATGAACCTACAACCTACAACGAAGCTATGTTAAACATTGATTTGCGGAGATGGAAAGAAGCCATGAAATCTGAGATGGACTCGATGTACATCAATCAAGTTTGGAACTTGGTTGATATGCCAACAGGGGTTAGACCCATATGATGCAAATGGGTCTTCAAGAAGAAGATTGATGCATATGGAAAGGTACAGACTTATAAGGCAAGATTGATGGTTAAATGATATAATCAATGGCCTAGGGTCGATTATGATGAAACATTTTCACTTATTGCGGAAATTAAGTTCATTCGGATTTTGCTTGCAATAGCCGCATACTATGATTATGACATTTGGCAAATAGATGTTAAAACTGCTTTCCTCAATGGTACCCTAATTGAGGATCTGTATATGATACAACCTGAGGACTTTACATCCAAGACTAAGCCCAAAGTAGTATGCAAGCTACAGAAGTTCATTTATGGACTTAAGAAAGCCTCAAGGAGTTGGAATATTTGGTTTGACAAAGCAGTCAAATCGTTTGACTTTGTTAGAAGCAAAGAAGATCCATGTGTTTATAGTAAGCGCAGGGAAAGGAGTATTGTCTTCATTGTTATATATGTAGATGGCATATTAATAATGGGAGATAATAAGACTCACATGCAATCAGTCAAGGAATGGTTATCCAGCACCTTCATGATGAGTGACTTGGGTGAAGCCTGCTACATTCTTGGAATTAGGATCTATAGAGATAGACCTTATAGATCGTTGAGGCTGTCACAGTCCACATACATAGACAAAGTGCTAAGATGATTCTCTATGGAAAACTCCAAGAAGGGAAGTCTTCCTATGGGTCAAGGAATCAAGTTATCAAAGAAGGATAGTATTTCTACTGTTGCAGAACTTGAACGCATGAAAATAATCTCATATGCTTCAGCTATAGGATCTATCATGTATGACATGACATGTACGAGGCCAGATGTGGCCTATGCACTTAGTATGACTTGCAAATTCCAGCAGAATCCTCGGAAAGAATACTGGAAAGCAGTCAAGAATATTCTTAAGTATCTTAGACGAACTAAAGAATATTTCTTAGTCTATGGTGGACAAGAGAAGCTAGTGTGTACTGGGTACACTGATGCTAGCTTCCAGACAGATCTTGATGACTTCAAATCTCAATCTGGATATGCCTTCATTTTCAATGGCGGAATAGTGAGTTGGAAAAGTTCCAAGAAAGCTACAATTGTTAATTCGACAACTGAAGCCGAGTACATTGTTGGTAAAGAAGATGTCGCGATTTCTGAGTTCCTGAAGGAACTAGGGGTTGTTCCAAGTGCCACTTGTCCAATAATGATTTATTGTGACAACACTGGTGCGATTGTGCAAGCTAAGGAACCAAGATCAACAAATAGAAATAAGTATGTACCAAGGAAGTACCACATACTCAGGGAGATGGTGGAGACTGAAGAGATTATATTAGACTATGTTCCCACAGACGATAATCTAGCTGACCCATTCACTAAACCAATAAGCTTAGTCAAGCATAATGGTCATTTTGAGAATATGGACATTAGATATGTTGGCGATTGGCTCTAGGCCAAGTGGGAGATTGAAAGTATATTTATGTCCTAGAGACAATCTATATTAGAAAAAATGTATTTTATACACATTTGTATTATTATTAATGGAGATTAATATTTTGGCATTTGCAATTATTGAATTATTAATTGATTGTTTATAATATTCTATAATATGCATCCCTGGAGGTTATGCTGTTATTAATAATGTGAGATATTAATATTATAATTTAACTCTTAAAATAGCCTCGACTAATGATCATCGAGAATAGGATATCAATGATATGTGATAAGTCGACATGTGGTTTGCATCACATCCTTAAAGGATGTAGTATGTTTCATCTGCTACGAGTAATGGCTACTCATGATGGACACATGGATACTTTGGAAGTATTGGTATACCCTGCTGATATATTGTTTGTTATACTTGTCTAAAGTATGATCAGCATGTGGGAGATAGAAGTCCTTAGACTTGAGGTCAATACGCACCTTGTCTACAAAGTAATATACTTTGATCCTGTCCTAAGATCAAATGCCTTATAGGTTGAGATACGGTTTGTATTGGGTACATTACGATATGGATTAAAGGTGATAGTTGAGCCAAGATTAGGATTCATTCCTCGAATGTATATTCGAGAGAACACTCAGATTCTCAGTGATATTAGGTTGACTAAGTCGTTGGCCAACGTAATAGACATATTTAGAATATGGTCTAGTTGTCAACTAATATAGATGAGATACAATGATTAAGCCATTTGGATAGACACTTGACAAATCCTAAGCTTTATCGGGTGTGTCGTGAATGAAAGAATTTTATCTTACCACATAGAAGTTAAGTTTACTGGATTCATGTAAACGTACTTCACATATTGAGTTCGTCTTGCGGCGCCGTCTAGGAGTTCCACGTAGACCTTAATTTGATTAATGTCGATATGTGAAGGCATGTAGGGTCACACTATGTCGATTGTCTTTTCGATCTAAGGATGTATTAAGAGAGCATTAAATATTCGATTTAGAATCAAGATATTTAAATGAATAATGATAGTTTTAATTAAGTCAAAATTAAATTTTGGATTTAATTAAGAATGTGTGGAAAATAAATCGAGACGGGGTAGGGCCACGTCAAGCGCCGCGGCACCCACACCATAGGGTCGCGACGCTAATGACCCAATCTGTCTCGATTTATGGGTCAGGCCCAAGGTCAAACCCTAATCCGGTTTGACCTAATTTTCACCTATAAATACAGAGATTCATTTCATTATTCAATACTTAATTTTCAAATTATCATTCTAAGTCTTAGAGACTTAGAATCTAAACACTCTCTCGAACCTCTGCCGAATTTTCTAGCTTTCCGAGGGAGAAGTATATTGAAGCTTGGAGCTTGCAATCGAAAGGGATGTCGCGTGTCCACCCTTTAGTAAAGATTCCAGATAATACAACATGTAAGTGTTTATGCTTTATATTACAGATTTTGATTGTCATATAACCATACCAGAAGTAATTGTTGGGGTAAGTAAGAACAAAATTTTAAACTTCCGTTGTGCCTTACTTATGTGTTTTGAACCCAACAAAACCCTACACTCTTAACTGGCTTTATGAGATTGATAGCTTCATCCCCTTTTCCGTGAATAAGAAAGGTCCACAGATTAATCATTTAGCCAATACTGATGACATAGTCATATTTAGCAATGGCAAATCCAAGTCTGTTAAGCTTATCATGACAAAAATTAGTAGGTATGAAAGAGCTTCTGTGCAAGAGGTCAACAAAGAGAAAAGTTTTTTCTTTATAAGCTCTAATACCAGTCCTTAGAGAATCAATAGACTCAAAAATTGCACAGGTTTTCTCAACAAATCTTTTCCTTTTACATATCTTGGCTGCCCCATATATGCTGCAAGAAAACTGAACTGCTATTAAAGACAACATGGTCTCTAAAGTGATCAAACGATTAAACAGGCGGCCGGCAAGGTAAGATGCTCTCTTAGGGAAGAAACATAGTGCTCATTAAAAGTGTACTCCAATAACTCTTAGTGCTCTCAACCCACTCAAAGGCATTATAGAGTTGATCGAGAAACATATTGCAAGATATTTTTGGGGTTCTACTGATGAAAAAAGTAAGTATTACTGGAGTTTCGTGGCTAATTTGTGTTATCCAAAGGCACATGTTTTTAGAGCTAATTTGCATGCATACAAGAAAGAAGAAGTGAAGGTACAAGTGGAGAATGATAGAGTACTTAAGATTACTGGGGGAAGAAAATAGTACAAAATGAATATGATAATTGGCACCATTTTCAGAGGAGAAATGGGAATTATTTTACTGCTTTTAACTTGCTTGAGGATGCTAGAGTTGATAAAGTGAAATCATCAATGGAGAATGGAGTCCTTATTATCACTGTTCCTAAGAAGGGAGCCAAGAAATCTAAAACATTTTGTTTCAATTAATCGGTTGAATTTCTTTTGATAGTATTATATTTTATATTTAGTGTAAAAAAATAATGAGTTCATACGTACTTCAGTAGAATAGTCGAATAGAGGATACGTCAGCATCAAGTGAGGTGAAATAAAGGAGACCGTGGATAAAGCATGCTTGTGTACCGGTAGTAGCCAAGGACGAATAAGAATTTTCAATAAGGAATTCAAAATATAAAAAAGTAAACAGACAAAAGAAGATAAAAAGAGTTAAACTTATACAGTTCAAAATATAAATAAGTAAATAGATCAAAAAGCCAAAAGGAGTTCAACATATACGATATATACAAAAAAAAAAACAATTTTAGCAATATATAATTAGTATAATTTTTCAAGAAAGGGGTTCAGATGAACTCTCTGGGCCCTTCCTAGCTATGCCCCTGATAGTAGCTACTCGAATAAATTGTATTTTTTCATAATTATTGTTTTGTTATTAATATTATTATTATTATTGTCATTATTTATATACTTGGCTTATTTTTAGTTTTATTTATTTAATATGATGAAAGATATGAAACGGGGTTAAAATAAAAAAGTTGGATCCAGACTAACCCCAAGTTATTTGAAACAGATGGGTAGCTATTATTGTTGTCGTTATTGGTTGTCAAAGCTATAGCAAATTACTGGTACTAAACTTGTTTCAGATTTGATATTATCTCAACTCACTCCAACCTTCATACAACATAGAAAACTTTATTATTGTTATAGTATAAAAAATAGACGATTAAATAAAAATACCTGAACGTAAAATAATTTTTTTAAAATAAAAGTATTAATTAAGGGAAATCTTACGGTAATTTGAAGAAAAGCTAGCATAAGATGAACGAAACTACGTACATAAAAATGTCTAAAACGTAATATAATTTAAAATTATAAAAAGAGCGAGGATCAAAGTGTACAACACAGGTTTAGAGGTAGTGGAAGAATAAAAGATTATTTCAAACCCAAAGTGAAGAATAAGGATCACTTTATTTTTGTTTTTGTAGACCAGTTGGTTTCACTTTCCAAAATAATAAAAAATTTAAGTGGCTCCGCGACCAGTTCCTTATGTGGAATGAATAAGATTATATGCTGACCCTTTATGCCAACCAGTCTTTATTGGCATCTAGTGTTGTAATCCCTCGTAACTAGTATCTCATTATTTGGTATTCTCACTTTATTCAAGCTCTTGAAGTTATGAAATCTTTCCTAAACAGCGGTAACTTCTAAATATAAACTTTTGTTAGTGAAAAGTATACTTTCTCCCAATATACAACTATTGCATATTAAAAGCTTCTATACCCAAAACCAAAATATTACATTCTGAAACTACAAGTTTCCCCTATTATTCATAAAATACCATCTTCCTTTCCATTCTTTAAGCTTTGGTCAAGTAAATTCCTCTTTGTAAAATCAAATAGAGAAATCTGATTCATCAAAAACTACAACTATTGATTCCACTAAGTGGAGAAATCAAATGAAAAAAATAAATACTAAAAGTAAAATAACTGTTGATTCCACCATAGATATACTGTGTCATTACAAATCTTACTAGTCTAAGCTTGTCAATTGGGCTGGCCCGGTCCACTTAAACATGGGCCACATTGGAGTCGGTTTGGGGTCGGGCCAGGCTGTATTTAAGGGGTCGGGTTTGTGGGGGAAGGGTGTCCGGCTTTGCCCCTACCCAGATAGGGGTACATCATGGGTTTAACGGGTCGGACCGGATTTTAGTCAACGTGCCGATTTTTTTTACATAAACCTATTATATTCTTAAAGTTAGGAATTCATATATACAATTTCTTTTAATTCTAATGAAATTTACACATATTTATGCTACATGTTAAAAGTATTGAATTCAGATAAACAAAGTATCATAATATATAGTGGATCTGCCCTGTTGCAGTGTAGTACATAATCATAATGACACTTAACATCTAAATATAAAGGAATATCTGTATCTTTTTAAATTTTTTTGTTATAGTAAATAGTAACATATTTTGAGTACATAACTACGACAACTAAAGTAGCAAAAAATATCATAACAACTCGTGTGCAACATGAGTTAAGGCGAGACATTTAAACCATGACAAGTTTTTAATGCACTAACAAAAATTTGCACACTTGCGTCAAATAGGATGATAATAAATTATAGTTGCAAGTTACTCCTTTAATATTACGAAATATAGAAGAATTAAAGATTTGACTCATGGATTAATTTGAAGTGTGTCGGGTTGGTGCCCATGTGGGCCAAAATCCTGGCTGTCGGGCTGTCCACCTTGTCCGACTCAGCCCCCTAAAATATCCCGCTTAGCCCAGCCCCCTACCCCCCTTAGCCGATTTCATTCCGGGCCAGTGGTGGGTCAGGTTTACCGACCCGACCCGACCCACTTGACAGGTTTACTTACTACTTGGATTAGTTGTTGCAACGAGTATCACTCTGGATTTTTGCGCGTTCTATCTTAGGAGGATATTACAGTGGTTCATGAACCCAAGTTCCAAATTGAGGCGGTCTCACTACCATCTTCATTCTATATGTCAACTCGTTATATTCACTCATTGATTTTGCACTGAAACATATACATCAGTGTATATCACGGTAATACACGACTTTAGGAGATATTTTTAGCCGTGATATACACGGCATATACAGTTGTGCATACACCTGGATTAAATGCCCCAGATGTGAATTGATACATGGACACCGGCACAACTTCTCACATGACGTCCGACCAAGGTACTCTCTCATTTTATTTCAATTTGAGCAAAAATTATGGCGTAATTGTTGGTAATGGCAACTCAATTCTAATTCGTGGTTACGGTCATACAACTTTGTCTCCCCCCCCCCCCATCCACCTCTTGTCTTGAAAAACGCCCTTCATGCCCCTAACTTAATTAAAAATTTGGCGTTTGTCCGTAATTCACCACTGATAATTGAGTTTCTGTTAATTTTGATCCTTTTGGATTTTCTGTGAAGGATTTCAAGACGAGAATACCTCTCATTAGATGTAATAGTAGGGGAGATCTTTATCATATCACGCCCGCATCCAGTCTCTCGAGTCAAGCCTTACCATCTACTTTTGCAGCTCTAGCTCATTCCTTGTGGCATGCATGTTTGGGCCACCCTGGGTCGTCCATTGTTTCTTCTTTGCATAAAAATAATTTTATTTCTTGTAAGGGTACGCGTAGTACTCTAATTTGTCATTCATGTAATTTAGGAAAACATGTTAAATTATCATCTGTAGCCTCTGCTTCTCGTACTTTGATGTCATTTGATATTATTCATAGCGATTTATGGACATCTCTTGTTTTAAGTTCTGTGGGCCATCGTTATTATGTTTACTTTTTGGATGATTATTCTAATTTTTATGGACCTTTCCGTTACCGAAAAAATCTCAAGTTTTTTTCACATTCTTAAAATTTCGAACATTCATCTGTACCGAATTCGAATGCGAAATCAAAAATATTCAATGTGATAATGGCAAAGAATATGATAATGGGTTATTTCAGGAATTTTGTGAAAATAATGGCATAGTTTTTCGTTTCTCTTGTCCTCATACGTCTTCACAAAATGGGAAAGTTGAACGAAAAATTCATACCATTAATAATATTGTCCGAACTTTATTGGTCCATGCTTCCGTACCCCTTTTTTTTGGCATCATGCTCTACAAATGGCTACCTATCTTCTTAACATAATTCCTACCAAAAGGTTGGCATATACGTCTCCTCTTAAAGTCATTTATAATAAGAATCCTTCGTATTCCCATCTTAGGGTCTTTGGGTGTTTATGCTATCCGTTTTTCCATCAACTACTATTAACAAACTTCAAGCCCGTTCTACCGCTTGTGCTTTTTTGGATTATCCATCTAATCATCGTGGTTACAAATGTTTTGATTTATCATCTAATAAAATCATCATTACTCACCATGTTATTTTTTATGAAACTCAATTTCCGTTTTCTAAAGTGAGTAGTCATGTGCCTAGTTCATATAGTTTTTTATATGATGAGGTATCCCGATATATTATCCACCATTTATCGGACTTGTCCCGCACCTAAAATCCTCCAAATGGGCCCATCGTCAGGACCTCCTATCCCGCCGACCGCTCAAGATTACATCACGGGTCCAAAGAATCGGGTCGCATATCCATCCCAGCTCGCCTCGCTTCGCTTTCAAGTCTCGGTCCGATTCCAAGTTGGGTCGGCAGTTTCATCGCCGGATCACCGTCACCCTTCTGAATTTTTCCTAAAATCCACCCAATTCTCCCTCGAGTCACAGACCGGTCACTCGTAGTCAACGGGGTATTTTTAAACCAAAGAGACATTTTAATCTAAATTCTAATGTTTTTAAATCCCCCTACCCCATAACCCAGTGTCTGCGTTAAATGACCTGAATTGGAAATTGACCATGAACGACGAATATGATGCTTTTATTAAAAATAAGACGCGGGAGTTAGTGCCCCGTCCTTCTGGTATTAATATTATTCGGTCTATATGGATTTTTACTCATAAAGATAATTCTGATGGTTCTTTTGCGAGGCATAAGGCTCGTCTTGTAGGTGATGGTAAGACTCAGTAGGTTGGCGTGGATTGTGGTGAGACGTTTAGTCCAGTGGTCAAACCGTCTACCATTCGCATTGTTCTCAGTCTGGCTCTTTCCAAGGCATGACCCATTCATCAGTTAGATGTGAAGAATGTTTTCTTACATGGTGATCTTAAGAAAACCGTCTACATGCATCAACCCTTGGGTTTTCGAGATCCCATATATTCTAATCATGTCTGTTTATTGAAGAAATCCTTGTATGGGCTCAAGCATGGCCCACGGGCTTGGTATAAGAGGTTTACAGACTATGTATCTACTATTGAGTTTTCTCACAGCAGGTCTGATAATTCTTTGTTCATATATAGTCGTGGTACTTTCTTGGCATATATTTTCTTGTATGTGGATGATATTATTTTGACAGCTTCTTCTGACGAGTTACAAAAGTCTATCATGACACTACTCAGTTCTGAGTTTGCGTTGAAAGACTTGTTGCCCTTGAGTTATTTCTTGGGGATTGTTGTCACTCGTCATACATGTCGGTTATTCTTATCACAAAGGAAGTATGCTACTAAGATCATTGAGCGAGCTGGTATGTCCTCGTTAAAGTCTACTTCCACTCCAGTTGATACTAAACCCAAGATGGGTGCTACGGTTTGGCTCACCATACGAGGATCCGAGCCACTATCACAGACTTGCAGGGGCTCTTCGGTAACTTACTTTCACGAGACCGGATATTACGTATGATGTACAACAGGTCTGTTTGTTTATGCATGATCCCAGGGTTGAGTACATGAATGCGCTCAAACGCATTATTCGATACATCCAGGGGACACTTGACTATGGCTTACATTTATATCCATCATCGACGTCTACACTTGTCTCGTATACAGATGCTGATTGAGTGACTGTCCAGATACCAGACGCTCCACGTGTGGCTATTGTATATTTCTTGGTAATAACTTGGTCTCATGGTTTGCGAAGCGACAGTCTACATTATCACGCTCTATTACGGAGGCCGAGTATCAAGGGGTAGCCAATATGGTCTCTAAATTATGTTGGTTACGTAATCTTCTCTTAGAACTTCATTGTCCCATTCAGAAAGCTACTTTGATTTATTGTGATAATATTAGTGTCGTCTACCTTTTTGGTAATCCGGTTCAACACCAGCGCACTAAACACATCGAGATGGATATCCACTTTGTTCGCGAAAAGGTAGCTCGTGGACAAGTACGCGTCTGGCATGTCTCTTCCAGGTATCAAATTGCAGACATCTTTGCTAAGGGTCTTCCCTCAGTCCATTTTAAAGATTTTAGGGACAGTCTCAGCGTACGAAGATCGCCCGCTATGACTACGGGGGTGACAGAATATACTGTGATATACACGGCATATACAACAGTGTATATCACGGTAATACACGACTTTAGGAGAGTTTTAGCCGTGATATACACGACATATATAGTTGCGTATATCATGGTTTTTGGAGCATATTTTGATAACTTTAGTTTGTATTTAATTAGCATTGTACACTTATCACAATTGTAGAATTATTATACAAATAAAATAAGGTTTTAGGAATATAATAGAAATATGATTTTCTATATTATGAAAATTGTAAATTATATATATACTAATTCATTAATGAAAATAAGGAAGAGAATTATTTGTTTCATGCACAATCATGATAAATGGAAACTTACTTTCTTGGTTCGAAACCCAAATAGTAACTTTGACTTTTATCCTATGATAACACCTTTCTTTGGAGCGCTAATGTGAGCCATATATTAATTGGATTGGTACATCTCTTATTGGTGATCTTGCTTCTGGTCAGCCCGCAATATTTTCCGCAAGCTCAAATGGGAAGATTCAAATTAATGATCACATTGCACCTTCTCATATAAGTTGTGACGAACTTAATTCAGGTGTCTTGTGAAGATGACATTTGGAGTATTAGCAGTTGATTCAAAAACTTGCAAGGATATTTTTCAAGACTCAAGATGTTGATCGATTATCTCAAATGATTAGAGACTTTCAGAGCATAGGGATTAAGATAGTTGATTTTATCTTTTCATTTCTTTTCTGCTTTTGTTGGTATGATGTAAATCTGTTTTAGTAGAGAAATTCATGAAAACATATTAAGTACTAGTATTAATTGTAAATGTTCTGTTCTTTGTGAATGCAACATTACGTTAACGTTTCTTGTTAAATGTCATTTTTGTCCCTTTGAAATTCAAAGTGGGATGTAGATGCTGTTGATGTGCTCGAATTAGTTAAATTACAACGATAATATTGTTGCTATACTGTATTGCAAAACCGATAAAGCAGTAGAATTAATTTCTGAAATCAGAAAGCAAAAAATCTGGATAGATTTTGGAAGAACAGATTCTGAAAAATATTTAAGAATGGAAAAATCGAGCCCACTGAATGCACAGTGTGTCCTTAAGGAAATTATTCCCCTCAAGTACCCGAGGTTAATGGAATATATCCTCCCAGGATAGGACGATCTTACTCACCGGTGTATCGGTACCTAGAACAACGGTGTCAGCGAACCACTCAACAGCAGTAAATCACAAGTAGAAGAAGAAGAAGTTCAGAAAATTAGTGAATTAAATTCTGATGAATCAAACGAATTTATAGACATGGAAGTACTGTTTCTGAAGGTTTGCAACCCTTCTGAACAGCCACTAAAAACTGGTGGGAAATTTAAATATGGGAAAGAAACCGGGTTAATTAAATAATTAAAAAATTAAAGAAAATTTGGTCCAAAAAGATTATCAATCAATAAGATCATTTGACCGAATCCGAATCCAAATCCGAATCCGAATCTGAAGCCGAAGCCGAGCCGAGCGACGACGACGGCGCGAGGGGAGACCCTCTTCTTAACCCTTTAGCAACAAGAAGGAGTACTTCTACTTATAAGTAGAAGAACTTTTCTTTCCACTACCGATGAGGGGCAAATGCTTATTTTATAAAGCAAGAGGGAAGAACTTTTTCTTTCCACTACCGATGAGGGACAAATGCTTATTTTATAAAGCAAGAGGGAACTCCCTCCATTTCCCATTCAATCTATCATTTAAACCCAACAATCCCCCACATGAATGGGGAATGGCTATAAGATAAAGGAATGTATGGACAAGTGTGTAATTTACAATCAAGGATTAATTGCATCTGGATAAGTAGGTTTCCATTTGAACTTTACGTAGTGAACATATGTCAGATATGGTCAATCGGTAGATTTGATATCTTTGAACCGTCGAGCTTTGGCGTATACCTAGACAACCATATATCACACAATCAATCCTTTACCGTCTATGGTTCTTATGGTTGTGTTCGTTTCAGCCATGAACACCTTCTGGTTTCATGAGTGTATAGAGAATGGGCTTCTTACAATCATTTTCTTTGAAGCGGCTTACACTTCACACTCACATAGGTGATTCCTAAACGTGTTATCGTGTAGACACACTATTTGGTCAAACCTGCCAAATTTAGAAATCATTAAAAAATAAACTTAAGCTTTTTATTAACTTGTTAAAAAAAACCTTAACATTTTATCCTTATTCCTGAACATTGTCTTCATCATGAGAATGAATTTAGTTATTTGACAATGCCGAACCGTCAGTCACGACTTTGTTTGATCTCCTTGAACCTACCTCTTGGGATCTCCAGTCTGCTAGGTAGAGTTACCGCCATGATGACTTGTCATTAGCCTTAAACCCATTCCCTTAGATGATCTTTCTACCGCCTCTCTAGATAGGCCTTTTGTTAGCGGATCCGATATGTTATCTCTTGACTTTACATAGTCAATCGTTATAACACCACTAGAGAGTAGCTGTCTAACGGTATTGTGTCGCCGTCGAATGTGACGCAATTTTCCGTTATACATAATGCTCCCTGCCCTACCTATTGCTGCTTGGCTATCACAATGTATACATATAGGTGCCAAAGTTTTGGGCCAAAATGGAATATCTTCCAAGAAATTTCGAAGCCATTCAGCTTCTTCACCGGCCTTGTCTAAAGCTATAAACTCAGATTCCATCGTAGAACGAGCGATGCACGTCTGTTTGGATGATTTCCAAGACACTGATCCACCCCCAATTGTGAAAACGTAACCACTCGTGGATTTAACTTCAGATGATCCGGTGATCCAATTTGCATCACTATATCCTTCGATCACAACGGGATATTTGTTATAATGCAAAGCATAGTCTTGGGTATGTTTCAGATACCCCAAAACTTGTTTCATTGCCATCCAGTGAGTTTGATTGGGATTACTTGTAATCCGACTCAATTTACTAATAGCACATGCTATATCTGGTCGCGTACAATTCATGATATACATCAAACTTTCCAACACTCTTGCATAATCCAATTGTGAGTCATTTTCACCTTTATTCTTCTGAAATGTATAGCTCATGTCAATTGGAGTCTTGGCAATATTGAAATTTAAATACTTAAACTTGTCAAGTACTCTTTCAATATAATGAGACTGCGATAATGCTAGACCTTGTGGGGTTTTATGAATTCTGATGCCTAAGATCAAATCAGCAACTCCCAAGTCCTTTATATCAAATTTGCTAGCCAACATGCGCTTAGTAGCATTTATATCGACAATATTTTTACTCATTATCAACATGTCATCAACATATAAATAAATAATGACTTCATAATTTGGAGTATTTTTAATGTAAACACATTTGTCACACTCGTTGATTTTAAATTCATTTGTCAACATTGTTTGATCAAATTTAGCATGCCATTGTTTGGGTGCTTGTTTTAGTCCATAAAGCGACTTAACAAGTTTGCACACTTTCCCTTCTTTACCAGGAACCACAAATCCCTCAGGTTGTTCCATGTAAATTTCTTTCTCCAATTCTCCATTTAAGAAAGTTGTCTTAACATCCATTTGATGGATTTCAAGACCATGTACGGCTGCTAGTGCCACTAACAATCGAATAGATGTTATCCTTGTTACCGGCGAGTATGTGTCAAAGTAATCAAGGCCTTCCTTTTGTCTATAACCTTTGACCACAAGTCTTGCCTTATATTTGTCAACAGTGCCATCAACTTTCATTTTCCTTTTAAAAATCCATTTTGATCCTAAAGGTTTATTTCCAGGAGGAAGATCAACTAATTCCCATGTATGGTTGTTCAAAATTGATTCAATCTCACTATTGACTACCTCTTTCCAAAATGATGAATCAGAAGATGACATCGCTGCTTTAAATGTTTGAGGCTCATTTTCAAGCAAGAATGTCAAAAAATCTGGTCCAAAGAAAGTAGATGTCCTTTGATGTTTGCTACGCCTTGGATCCTCTTTACTTGGTGTACTTTCCTTTGGTTCTTCCTGCGGTCGTTTAGATCTTTCACTTGACGACTCACATTCAGTTTTATACGGATAAATGTTTTCAAAGAATTCAGCATTATCTGATTCAATTATCGTATTAACATGAATTTCGGGATTGTCCGATTTGTGAACCAAAAACCGACAAGCTTTGTTGTTTGTAGCATAGCCAATAAAAACACAATCTACAGTTTTTGGTCCGATTTTTACCCTTTTGGGCAAAGAAACTTGGACCTTTGCTAAACACCCCCACACTTTGAAATATTTCAAGTTGGGTTTTCTTCTTTTCCATAGTTCATATGGAATAGATTGTGTTTTGCTGTGGGGCACCCTGTTGAGTATTCGGTTAGCTGTAAGGATAGCTTCCCCCACAAGCTCTGCGATAAACCGGAACTTATTAGTAAGGCATTCATCATTTTCTTTAATGTTCGATTTTTCCTTTCTGCAATTCCATTTAATTGTGGTGTGTAAGGGGCAGTAGTTTGATGAATAATTCCATATTCTAAACATATCTCTGCAAAAGGAGATTCGTACTCTCCACCCCTATCACTTCTAATCATTTTTATCTTTTTATTCAATTGATTTTCCACTTCGTTCTTGTATTGCTTAAATGCATCAATTGCTTCATCCTTACTATTAAGCAAATACACATAACAATATCGAGTGCAATCGTCAATAAAAGTTATAAAATACTTTTTCCCACCGCGAGATGGTATTGACTTCATATCACATATATCTGTGTGAATTAAGTCTAAAGGATTTGAATTCCTATCAATAGACTTATATGGATGTTTAACAAACTTAGATTCAACATAGATTTCACATTTAGATTTATTACACTCAATTTAGGCAATACTTCTAAATTAATCAATTTTATAAGGTTTTGTAGTTGACATGTCCTAAACGAACATACCATAAATCATTTGACTCCAATAAGTAAGACTAAGTCGAATTATTATTAATATCACAACAACCATTACATTGAGTTTGAAAAGGCCCTCGGTGAGGTAGCCCTTTCCTATGAACATATCATTCTTACTTATTACAATTTTCTCACTAACCAAAGACGCATTTAAACCCTTTTTTGACGAGTAGTCCGGCTGAAACTAAATTCTTCCTGATTGTGGGAACGTGCAGAACATTGTTGAGAGTCAGCACATTGCCGGAAGTCATTTTCAGAAGTATCTTCCCATATCCTTCAACCTTGGCTGTTGCAGTATTTCCCATAAATGGTACCTCTTCGGGTCCAGCGGGAGCGTAGGTTGCAAATGCTTCTTTTACAGCGCAAACATGTCGAGTGGCACCAGAATCAAGACACCACTCCTTCGGGTTTCCAACCAAATTGCACTCCGATAGCATTGCACACAGATTATCCATATCATCATTCTTTTCCACCATATTGGCTTATCCTTTTCCCTTGTTCTTTTTTGGGAGACGACAATCTGGGGCTTTGTGGCCAGCTTTCCCACAATTAAAGCAGTTGCCTTTGAACTTTTTCTTGGCTTGCTCCTTCTTTTGTCCAGTGAACTTCTTTCTTTTCTTACTTTTCGGGGCAACCTCTTCAACAATATTTGCTCCCATAATCGTTGAATTCCCCCGCGACTTCTTCTCGGCTGTTTTGTTATCTTTCTCAATCTTGAGACGAATCACAAGATCTTTCAACTTCATTTCCTTGCGCTTGTGCTTAAGATAATTCTTGAAATCTTTCCATGAGGGCGGCAACTTCTCAATCATTGCAGCCACTTGGAATGCTTCATTCACTACCATACCTTCAGCAATAAGGTCATGGAAGATAAGTTGAAGCTCTTGAACTTCGGTTCCAACGGTTTTTCCATCCACCATTTTGTAGTATAGGAATTTGGCAACCACAAACTTCTTCAAGCAAACATCTTCGGTTTTGTACTTCTTTTCAAGTGCATTCCATAGTTCTTTGGAAGTCTCTACTGCACTGTAGACGTTGTACAAGTCATCTTCTAAGGCACTCAAAATGTAGCCTTTGCACAAAAAATCTGCCTGTTTCCAAGCCTCAGTAACCATGAATTGTTGGTTGTCAGGCATGTCGGCGACAGGCACGGGAGGGTCCTCACTGGTGAACTTTTGCATACCAAGGGTAGTAAGCCTAAAGAACATTCTTTGCTGCCATCCTTTAAAATTGGCACCGGTGAACTTCACAGGTTTCTCAGCCGGTGGCACAGCGGTACGGGTTGTAGAAGTAACCGCTGGTGCAGTATTCACAGAGGTAGTTCCAGTCTCAATTGTCATTATTCGTTTGTCACTGTCAAATCGACAAACTGTTTTAGTTAATAAAACCAGAATATCAATTCAATCACAGACTTAAACGATGAAGATTTTATTTCTTCAAATCGCAGTATAATTATGAAACTTTAGTATTCCAATGAAGCTTTTATATCTTCGAGTCAGAATACTAATTTTCATATGGAGTAGAAAACTACACGAGTTTTAATGTCCAAACCAGAATACATCAACGATGAAGTTTTTATGTTCTTGAAATCGTTGTGCAAGTATGAACTTTAATATTCCAACGAAGTTTTTATGTCTTCAAGTCAGAATATGAAATTTTATACGGAGTAGAAAATCACACAAGTTTTAGTCTCCAAAACAGAATACAGATTAATCTAAAAATGTAATTTCCTTAAGATTGTTGCTATACTGTATTGCAAAACCGATGAAGCAGTAGAATTAATTTCTGAAACCAAAAAGCAAAAAATCTGGACAGATTCTGAAAAATATTTAAGAATGGAAAAATCGAGCCCACTGAATGAATAGTGTGTCCTTAAGAAAATTATTCCCCTCAAGTACCCGAGGTTAATGGAATATATCCTCCCAGGATAGAACGATCTTACTCACCGGTGTATCAGTACCTAGTGAATTAAATTCTGAGGAATCAAACGAATTTATAGCCATGGAAGTACTATTTCTGAAGGTTTGCAACCCTTCTGAACAGTCACTAAAAACTGGTGGGAAATTTAAATATGGGAAAGAAACTGGGTCGCGGGTCAGACATGCGGATCCGGGCCACTAACGGGTAGGATTGGATAAGTTAATTAATTTAATTAAAAAACAATTAATTAAATAATTAAAAAATTAAAGAAAATTTGGTTCAGATCATTTGATCGAATCCGAATCTGAAGCCGAAGCCGAAGCCGAGCCGAGCCGAGCCGGAGCCTCACGCCGTCGTCGTCGCGAGGGGAGACCCTCTTCTTAACCCTTTAGCAACAAGAAGGAGTACTTCTACTTATAAGTAGAAGAACTTTTCTTTCCACTACCGATGAGGGACAAATGCTTATTTTATAAAGCAAGAGGGAAGAACTTTTTCTTTCCACTACCGATGAGGGACAAATGCTTATTTTATAAAGCAAGAGGGAACTCCCTCCATTTCTCATTCAATCTATCATTTAAACCCAACATATATTTCATGGAGAAAAAAGGTAGTAATATTTTGTTTTTTTTATCACAGCTATCACAAAAAGTGAGAAAGTCTAACATCTAAGTTAAATCTCATTAACGATTACTAATCTATATAACTATATAAAGCAGGGAAACTAAAACTGACATGGCACCTCTAATCGCTCATGATACATATTTTTTTCTCTCGTAATTTTGGCTTTTTCCTCTAATTTCCAATTTTTTTACTTGTATTAAAAAATAAAATTAAATCACTTATGTGCGTCTCTTCCACTTATTTGCCTCTCTTCGCTACCTTTTCATCTACAATTACTTATCTATATACAGAGATTTGTAGTCTTACTTTCGTGTTTGCTTGATGCTTCGTGTAACTACTCTCGCTCAACAACAATATACTCAGTGTAATCCCATAAAGTGGGGTCATGTAACTACTCTCGCTCATCGAGGTTACAATATTCAGTTTCCAAGATTCTCATTGACATTTTTAGATTTTCTTTCATGTTTGGTTGGTGCATCGTGTAATTTTAATTGCGGCAATTAAATTCTTCTTGCTATTTTTTTGTACACTATGCCGGAGATGTCAACAAAAAAATTGAATAACCATCGTAGTTCTGTCTGTTCTAGCATGGCGTCATTTTCAACATCCTCTCACTCTATAGATGATGTAAATGTTAGATAATTAGGGACACAATCCCTAATTATTAATTATATTAATTAGCATATCATTAGAGATAGGGAACATTGATTGTATAACATTGTGTTGGTACTCTATTGTGTAAAGCAGTATGAGAAGTAAATAACTATTACAAGTGTTCGAAAGGATAAATAAATGGTCAATCTTCAAAACTGTCGCATGCTTGTTGTGTCTTGAATCTTGATAACCTGAAATCAAGTAACAACTAAATCTGGATGGTTACAACGTTGTGTGTTGAGTCGAGTGATTGCACTCTGTCCTTAAGACAAGATTGCTCGGTATATATACTTTTACGTTAGCGGGCAATAGTCTCCCAAGATAAAACAACACTTTAATCTCAACACTACAAAGCCAATAGGTTGAGTCTGACGAAGAAAACAAATATGAATCGACTTGCTGAAGAAATGGAAAAGGAAGGAAGAGTTTATGTTTTCTCTTCTGTTTTGTCTCTGTGTATATAGTGTGTCTCTGTTGTGTATATCTTGTGTATATGTGTGTCTTTTCTCACTGTTTTTCGTGTTTGTATATGCTATTTTTCTGTCTGTATATATAGCATGAAAGAGGGCTGTTCAACTGCCCAAAACATGGTTGTTAATGGCCATTAGGGAGGGTTGTTAATGCCATGAAGGAGGGCTGATTATGTTCATTGAAGGAGGCTGTTTATGTAGGAGTTAACAGCCAAGTAGTGGATGGTTAATGCTCCATAAAACAGCCCAAACGGTAGGCAGAAAGTTTCTGCCTTCCGTCACTCCCAAAATCAACTTTCCAGAAACTTTAAGGATCAAACTGTAAATATTAAGCAATTTGGAGTATAATATCAGAAAGTCCCCACAGCCCATAGCCCGTGACCCGTGACCCGAGACCGGACGGGCGGCGGCGGCACGCGTGGGCTTAGCCTTGAACCCAAGCACATCTAGGTCCTCCCTCCTTTAAACACATGGGATACCCCTTGGGGTCCCAACCCCTTTACCACTTTAGAGACTTATAAAGAGAGCAATTCTTCCTTTTTCCACCGATGTGGTAGATTTGTCCCACACCATATTTTCATGCCTCAAACACCTTACTTCGTGGACCAATATCTCTTTCATTTCTCAATGAAATTTGACGATTCTTGGCCCTACGGTCATCTACTCACTTAGTAGATTATGCATGTGAGAAGAGACAAAACCTCCAACATGAGGAACACTAGTGTTTAATTCATTAAATATGGGTGGACGCACCTCCCCGCGAAAGGCAAATTTCCAACACATTGTATATATTGTATATTTTGGAAGGAAATAAGGTCAAGGAATCAATTTCCAATATGGTATCAAGAGCCTAAAAATCTTTTTCCCTAAACCTTAACTTCTTCTCTCTGTTTTTTGTTTAAACCGGAAAACAAAATTTTTTCCCTCCTTTTTCTTTTGTTACACGGCCAAACTAGGATTTTGTATTAAACAATCCCTAAACATAAAACAACTTCACAAACCCTAACCTTCTCTAATACTACCCTCCACCCTAGCCGAAAACAAAACAATCCCCCCCCCCCAAATCCTCGGCTACACCCTTCTTCTCTCCAAAAATTAGGGTTCTTTAGTCTACTTCCATCAAACACAAAACATTTTCTGACCTTTCTTGTTTGTTTATAGTGGAAACTATGGCCGAAAAACAAAATTTTCATCCTGCTCTTGCCGTAAATAATGTCAAGAACTTTATCTTCATAACACTTGAAATGGGAAAAGGGCAATACACCTCTTGGGCGGAATTGTTCAAAATTCATTGCCGCGCTTATGAGGTAATATAACATATCATCCCGTCTGAGTCATTATCGGACACTACTATGGTGGACAAAAAGTTATGGTCCCGGTTAGATGGTATAGTCCTTCAATGGATTTATGACACAATATCAAATGATCTTCTACATACCATATTAGAGCCGAATTCTACGGCTCAACAGCCATGGGAACGTTTACAAAACATGTTTCAAGATAACAAACTTTCTAGGGATGTATATCTTGAACATCAATTTACTAATGTTAAATTGGATGACTTCTCCAACATTTCCACCTATTGTCAGGAATTGAAGGTGCTTGCCGATCAACTATTCAACGTTGGTTCGCCGGTCACAAATCAAGGTTGGTCCTTCAATTAATTGCCGGTTTGAATGAACAATATGATAGAGTCGATACTTTCATTCAACAGAGTAATCCATTGTCTCCATTCTACGAGGCTCGGTCGAGGTTGATTCTTAACTAACATGAATTTTCCCTTTAACAGATCAAGAAATTGAAGTCATGAAGAAGCAACTGAAGAACATAAGAAACATTGTCAATTTTAGAAAAGAGTTATTTTTATAAATGTTCATAAATTACAAGAGGTGGCATAAGGTCAGATTCGTGTTAACGTATTGGTAAATTTCTAATTAGAATTAATAAGTATTTCATGTGTATAGTATTTTCGATTCTAAAATTATGAATGTGGGTTTAAGCTTATTCACCGTGATTTATCTAGAGATTTCAGATACTCATATTAATAAGTAGGAGATTTAAGTCGAAATATACCTTTTATACGCATAAAATATTGTTCACTTAATAGTACAAGTTAAGTGAGAATAACTTATAAATACTAGGCCAGTTGAGAAAGGCTTACGTTTTGAAATAAAGTTGAGAATTGCTAATTTAATTTCTATCGGTTGTCATTCATGACCTAGTTATATCTTTTTTTACTGATCTCTTTTATTTTTTAATTTCAGTAGTGGTACCTGATTATTTCTTTTGGATCACGGGTTGTACTTTTTTTTTCATTTTAAATTCATACCTCATAAATTTTTTTAACCGACATAATTTTCTAATAATGTACCATGCATTCAAAAGACTAGACAAGGCTATTTGTCTGAATATGCGTTTGTTTAGAGATTCTCGAACGAATTTTTTTCTTTCTTAAGAGTAGTTCAAAGGAAAGTCTTTAGAAATTGTTCAGTGCAGATTTTAAAGGCTTTATCGTATATCTGGTAAGGTTATTGTCAAACTCAACACCAATTGTTTGTAGTGATGATAATTATAAGCCATAGCTCCTTAAATTTATCTCACTAATTTAATTTTGATATTTTCCTCCGAAAGTGTACACCTTGACTCCGTAGGCGTCTGGCCATATGATTTGGGGTATGATTTGATATTAGATTTTTCAAAAATAGAATTTTAAATTTCAAGTTGTGATTTTAACTTTTTTAGAATGTAAAAAATTTGACCCCATAAGTTTATATTTTTTTAAATAGAGATCCATCATTTTAAATTTTTGTAAAAAAAAAAAACTAATTCTCAACCTTGAAGAGATTGTTTATATCATGTGTAAGGTTGTATATTAAAGAGTAGCAAGTTACTACAGTCAAACTTCTATAATTGTCATTTGTTATAACAATATTTCACTATAACAGTCTGATTTTCTTCGGAATCGATTTTTCATGTTATATTTTACTTCTCTATGGTAATATTCTACCTATAACAACATCGACGTTCATTATAGCGGTACATTCTTTGTAAAATTACTTCTCTATAACAGCTATACTCAAATATTGTGTAATAATATTTTGTAAGAAATATATTACGTATAAAATATTAAAATATTTATGTTAAGTTTTAGACAGCCTTCAAGGAAAAGCTATTGTTTGCTGATAGTTTGGATAATTCTTCGTCAATGCAAGCGTTATATTATCATTAGGTGATTGAAATTTATGAAAACTTTTGAAACTTGTGGTCTAAAACAAACCACTAGAAATAAGAAATCATCTCATAAAGAATAAAATGAGAAATTTATAGTTAAAATTACTAAATATAGAAAGATGTCATTTTTTAGATTAACTTAAAAGGAAAGAATGTCACATAAATTGAGACACAGAGAATAAAGTTTTCGTTAATTGTCTCTTTTTGGGATAGGTATTTACTCTCCCCGTCCCAATTTATATGATGTAGTTTGACCGGAGACGTAATTTAAAAAATAAGGGAAAACTTTTGAATCTTGTGGTCTACAACAAGCTAAATATATTTGTGTGGTTATATATTATCTCGTTAAGCGTAAAATGTAAAGTTTAAAGTTAAATTATTGTCAAATAAAAATATGTGTTATTCTTTTTGGGATTGACTAAAAAGGAAAATGTGTCATATAAATTGGGATAGAGGTAGTAATAAATAACCTACTTTTTATTTCTTTTGCGACTTATGAATAGTTCAAACTAAGGTCTAGAAATCACTTTTTTCAAGAAATCGAAAATATTATGAAAAAATGTTAGCTAGATCACGGTCTAAAATTTTATAGACGTTAGACGATGATCTAATATTTTGTCAGCCTGAAGGTTACATTTGTACAACATTTAAAAATATGGATTAAATCTAACTAGTGACCAAAAAAAAATATTTGGGTAAATCGGCATGCTAAGATTAAGGGGTTTTACAATATTATCATATACTGTCTTTGATATGTGGCTCCCAAACAATTGCCTTGAGGGTTTGCTAATTGATTTCTTAACTAATCGAGATTAGTAAAAAAAAACTCGATTCGATTCATATGCTTTAATCATTTGTGGGACAAATATATGTAATTAGTATCTTGGAATAGGTTTGTCTCCATAAGTTCGGTTTAAAATTAAAGCCAGTGAGTGGGATCATATTTATGACTAAATTGTTGTACAAGTTCCAAACTATATAAATTCACGGTGATAACAATGGGTTGAGGTTGTTTTTTGCAGTTTAATTTCCAGAATAGAGTGATTTATAAATACATCTTAATCAATACTGTCAAATTCAATTTTAGATTGAAAATGTGACTATTTAATTAATACTGTCAAATTCAATTTTAGATTGAAAATGTGACTATTTAACCTTGTTTATGTCTACGTTTCACTATAGCAGATTAAACTTCTATGTAACAATCATCTGTATTTTGGCCAATTACTTTGCTAAGGATATCTCGTAGGTGTTTGGCCATATACACCAAAAATAATGGGGGTTGGTGTAGTGATTCTCATTTTGCAATTTGTCTTTAGTCGTAGAGGAGATTCATTTATTACGAAACCTCCACAACCCCTTCACGAGAATTACTAAACGGGCAGAACTACTTTAATATGAGTGAATTATTTAAAAGATCATTCTAGAGTAAATTCATTATTAAAGTCACTTATATTTATTTCATATTAATAAAATTACTCAAATTAAATTAGTATATCAATAAAGTTATTATAGTAAAAAAGCTAAAGAAATAACTTCATAAACCTCCGTTAAAATTTGGTTTTGTTTAGTTTACCTCATTTGTTACTATGCTTACCCTTTCATTTCATTTTATTTTATTTTATTTTTATAATAATTTGTAACCAAATTATTATTAATATAAAATATATAATCTAACTAAATTGTACATTATGATATATTCTTTTGTATAACTAATTTTATAAATATTTTTTGAGGAAAAAATATTTTCAACTTCATTATTATTTACGTAACATATATATCTAAATTCTTTTTTTCTTGATATATCTTATATTTAAAAATTATTTAACAATGATATTTTTTTAATTTCTAAATTTTTATTTTTCTGTTGCCATTTACCTAACATAATTACTTTGTCGTATGATTTTCCCTAGCTTCATGGGTACATGCTACCTTCCATCAGCATAAGGCACCGACTAACTCTGTCTACCAAGTCTTGAACATATGAGATAAAATCACCTAGCGTTTTTATTATCCATTGAAATTTAAATATGAGATCTCATAGTTCTTAACCTATTTCGTTGACCACTAGGACACCCACATAAATGTGTGATTTTCGCAAATGTTTTATGTGGAGTTGATGAATGGAAGCTAAGCACAGGTGTATACTTCATCAATACTTAGATAGCACCATAAAGTGCATTTTATCTCCGTTGGTGTTTCTGATAACATTCAAATTCACTCTATTAATCAGCAATGTACACGGTCATATGCAATATAATTTATCCAACTATGAGTCGGGATCGAATCTCACATAGAACAATATGTAGGAGATCAACCAAAGCAGAAAATTTCACCGACTACGCTAAGCCAAACAGAGAATGTAAACCTAACCTAGAAAGCAAATAAAATTATCAATGGTCATAAGTATGGAAACAAAGGAAATTACTGACAAGTAACTATCTAATATATTTCACAATTTACAAATAATAGCGAGCTTATGTTAATTAGCATTGGATAATAACTCTAAATTAGCTTCTTTTGAAGACTAACGAGATCACCTAATTGAACATCCCTAAAGAAATTAGGAGCATTAAGAACACCTGAATACTACAAGTAGATTCGCCTATTTCTAGGTCGATTCCATTAGATGAGGGTTCACATATCAAAGTCCTAGGTTAGATATTCCATAAAGAAACATTAAAGAACAATAGTAATTAAACAATCAATAAACTCACTTTATTAAGAATAAAATCATTCAACACACAAACAAAACTAGAGTTCTAATCCAAACTTTAATCAAGAATATTTTCATAAACAAGATTCAAGAAATAAATAATACACACTTAGATGTTCAATACAAAGCTAAGAATTAAAGCAATGAAGTAAATGTTCAAGTAAGAGCTCAACCAAGTCTTCAAATCTTCAACCGCAAAGTGAGGTGTAAGAACTCAACTCCCAAACTGAAAGAAATAATCCCCTTGATTATTTTTATTAATTGAAAGGCTATATATACAAGTTACATATTTCCATAATAGGAGAATTCTATTCCTATTCTATTTCTAAAACCCTATTCTACCATAATTCTAACTATACAGTTATGGTAAGTGTATAACACTAATTAAGGTAACATTTATACTACAATATACTACAAATATATATACCATATATACAAAATTATTTTGTCCACAATCTGCCCGAAATGGGCCACTGCCGAGAGCCCATTTCTGGGTCAGTGCTGAAAGCCCACTGCTTGGGCCAGTTCAGTCCACTGCTTTGCCTGTGATATACACTGTTGTATATTGGGTGTATTTCACAGGTATATTGCTCTGTTTAACACACCCCCGCAGTCATAACGGGCGGTTTTCGAACGCTGAGACTGTCCCTAAAATCTTCAAAGAGAACTGCTGGTAGACCCTTTGTAAAGATGTCTACAATTTGATAACGAGACAGGACATGGCATACGCGAACGTGACCCTTTGCAACCTTTTCACGGACAAAGTGAATGTCCATTTCGATATGCTTGGTGCGTTGGTGTTGAACTGGGTTACCTGAAAGGTAGATGGCACTAATGTTATCGCAATATACCAAGGTTGCCATCTGAATGGGACAATGAAGCTCCAAAAGAAAATTACATAGCCAACATGATTCGGAGATCACATTTGCTACCCCTCGATATTCTACCTCTGCACTGGAGCGTGATAGAGTTGCCTGACGCTTTGCCGACCATGAGACCAAGTTGTTGCCAAGGAACATACAGTAGCCAGAAGTCGACCGTCTGGTGTCGGGACAACCACCCCAATCAGCATCCGTGTAAGAGACAAGTGTGGATGTAGATGAAGGATACAAGTGCAACCCATAGTCTAGTGTCCCCTGAATATACCGAATGATGTGTTTGATTGCATTCATGTGCTCAACTCTGGGATCATGCATGAATAAACACATCTGCTGAACCGCATACGTAATATCCAGTCTGATAAAGGTAAGATACTGGAGGGCCCCTGCAAAACTGCGATAGCGGGTCGGGTCCTCGTATGGTGCACCTGCTGCGGCATTCAGCTTGGGGTTTGCATCAACTGACGTGGAAGTGGACTTAAAGTATGAAATCCCAGCCCTATCTATGATCTCAGCAGTATACTTTCATTGAGACAAAAATAAGCCACCTGAATGACGCTTGACGGCAATCCCCAAAAAATAACTCAAAGGCCCTAAGTCTTTTATAGCAAACTCAGAACTGAGCATGGTCATGATAGACTGGCGCAAGGCATCGGAAGAGGCAGTCACGATGATATCATCCACATACAACAGAATGTAGGCCAAGGACGAACCACTGTGGTAGATGAACAAGGAATTATCTGATTTGCTGTGAGTGAACCCAATAGTCAAAACAAAGTCAGCAAACCTCGTATACCAAGCCCGTGGAGACTGTTTAAGCCCATATAATGACTTCTTCAACAAACAGATATGATGAGGGTGATTTGGATCCCTGAAACCCAACGGCTGATGCATATAGACTGTTTTCTTGAGATCACCATATAGGAAAACATTCTTGACATCCAACTGATGAATTGGCCAAGTCTTTGAACGAGCCCAGCTAAGCACAGTGCGAATGGTAGCCGATTTGACCACTGGGCTAAACGTCTCACCACAATCTATCCCAACCTGCTAAATCTTACCATCACCAACAAGTCGCGCCTTATGTCGAGCAAATGACCCATCTGAATTCTCCTTATGAGCAAAAATCCACAAAGACCTGATAACATTAATACCATATGGACGGGGCACCAACTCCCGCGTCTTATTATCAATAAGAGCATTATATTCATCAGTCATAGCAATTTTCCAATTAGGGTCATTTAATGCGGACACAGGATTACGGGGTAATGGGGATTTAGAAACATCAGAATGTAAATTAAAATGTCTTTTAGGTGTAAAAATACCCCGTTGACTACAAGTGACTGGTCTATGACTCGAGAAAGAATTAAGTGAATTTTGGGAATTTTCTGGGCTCGGAACGGACGGGCGACGGCGATGGGCTTTCTTGGCCCAAATCGATAAATCGGGGCGTCTTACGGACCCGGTTCGAGGTGGTGGTGGCCCAATTGCTGGGGGCGATCGGCTGGGCTGAGGCGGCCGCGATGGGTCCAGGTAGGCGGTGGGCCATTGGAGGATTTTGGGTGTCGGAGATGTCCGAAAAATTCTGAATAATATACGGGGATATTTGGTCATCCAAAACATTATACGACTTAGGCTCGGGAGTATGGATTTTCGTAAAAGGAAATTGGGTTTCATAAAAAATGACATGACGATTAATTATAATTTTCTTGGAAGATAAGTCAAAGCATTTATAACCACGATGATTCGACGGGTAACCCAAGAATACACACGGGTTAGACCGAGCCTGAAGTTTGTTAATTGTGGTGGATGGGAATAACGGATAACACAAGCATCCAAAAATCCTAAGTTGAGAATAAGACGGGTTCTTATTATATAGGATTTTGAGGGGGGAAGAATATGTGAGACCTTTAGAAGGAATTATGTTAAGAAGATATGTGGCCATTTGTAGAGCATGATGCCAAAAATAGAGAGGTATGGAGGCATGAATTAAGAGAGTTCGGATAATGTTATTTATGGAACGAATTTTGCGTTCGGCTTTCCCATTTTGTGAAGATGTATGAGGACATGAAAAAATGAAAATTGATCCCATTATTAGTACAGAATTCCTGAAACTCCCTACTGTCATACTCTTTCCCATTATCACATTGAATCTTTTTTATTTCTCTCTCGAATTGAGTACGAATGAACGCTCTAAATTTGATGAAGACGGAAAACACTTGTGATTTATTCGCAATTGGAAACGTCCACAAAAATCTAGAATAATCATCTAAAAAGAGAACATAATATCGATGACCCAATGAACTAAGAATAGGAGACATCCATAAGTCGCTATGAATAATATCAAATGGCATTGAAGTATTAGAATTGGAGTCTACAAATGGCAACTTAACAATTTTCCCTAATGAGCAAGACTGACAAATTGGAGTACGACTCGTACCCTTACAAGAAATAAATCTATTTTTATCTAAGACTGATAAAATAGAAGATCCCGGATGACCTAGACGAGCATGCCACATGGAAGGAGAGATGGCTGCAAAAGCTGATGGCAAGGCTTGACTCGATGGACTGAAACCAGTCATGATAGGATACAGATCACCCCTACTATCACACCTCATGAGGTGACTCCCCGTCTTGAAATCATTCACAGAGAAACCAAAAGGATCAAATTCAACGGAAATGTCAGTAGTGAACTTTCGGACAGACACTAAATTTTTAATCAATTTAGGAGCATGTAAAGTATTTTTCAAGAGAGGGGGTGGATTGGGGGGATACAACATTTTCTGACCATATCCTAGAATTGGAATAGAACTGCCATTACCAACAATTATCCCCCGAGGGGTGCTCAAATTGGAATAAGATGAGAGAGTACCTGATTCAGAAGTCATGTGAGTAGTGGCACCGGTGTCTATATACCAATTTGGGTCCGGTTGAGTCAACCCCAACGTGTACATCGCGACCTCGATATCGGTTTGAGTGGGGCCTGCTGCATATGGGCTTGCGGAGGTCGGGGCCCAAGAATTCCTGACCGTGATGGAGCTGGGCTGTAGCTGCTGTTGTTGGGCCACTAGCCAGTGGGCCGCCACTGCTGGGTGTTGGGCCTGAACTGTTGGCCAGCCTACTGGCCGTTGGAAGTTGCTGCCTGAGTAGAAGAGTTGCTGGCCCACGGCCCACTGCCCCACTTCTATGGGCCCCACTGCTGGGCCCAGAGTGGTGGTGGGCCACTGTTCCCTATATGGGACCCACCGTCTGCTTGCTGACCACCGGAACCGCCACCAGAACCTCCGCGTTTGCCCCCTCGGTTTTTGTTATTATTCTTGCGATTATTCTTGCCGCCACCATGATTATGGTTTTGGCCCGAATTATTAACAAAACCTGAAGAACTAAGATAGGACGCCACCATGGCGACGGGGCTTGCTCTGGTAGCCGCCTTTTTAGCCAAACCGACTTCTTCCAACGTAAGCATGGAGCGGGCTAGATAGAAGTCAGGAAGAGGGTTGTTTTGGCGAAGGAGAGTTCCAACACCATTATAGGCCTCCGAAAGACCGGCAACCAACTGTAGAACTAGACGATCATTTGTTATCGATGCGCCAACATTACGGAGTTGATCTGCCAACTCCTTGAGTTTCTTACATTATGCAGAAACATTTGGAAATCCGTCCATTCGAACTAGAGAGAATTTCTGCTCGAGTGTGACGACACGTGAATGTTGGTTGCCTTGGAATATGTCACGAAATCTATTCCATGCAGCCATAGCCGTGGTATCCGGCTCAATAATCATCGGTAGAAGGTCCACTGAAATAGTGGCGTAGATCCACCGGAGAACGGTAGCATCAAGAGTAATCCATAACTCAGGATCCTCCACAGGAAGAGGTCTAGCGGGAGGAATGATGTGATGAAGAACTTGATAGGAGATAGCGTGAATTTTAAACAACTCCGCCCACGTCGCATATTGGACGTTTTCCACCTCAAGGACAATAGGGATACAGTTCTTGATATTAGAAACCATGAGGGCATGATGATAATTGTTCTTAGACATATTGAAAGAACAAAGAAGGAATGGAAATTTAAGAGAGGTATTTTTTAGAGCGGAAGACGAATTTTGGAAGAGAAACCCAAGGGGGGGTGGGGTGTCTCGGCCGAAAAAAGAGAGGACAAAAGTTGAGAGAAAAACTTTTGTTTAGACCTAGTCTCTTGATACCATGAAAGAAATAATCCCCTTGATTATTTTCATTAATTGAAAGGCTATATATACAAATTACATATTTACATAATAGGAGAATCCTATTCCTATTCTATTTCTAAAACCTTATTCTACCATAATTCTAACTATACAATTATGGTAAGTGTATAACACTAATTAAGATAACCTTTATACTACAATATACTACAGATATATATACCATATATACAAAATTGTTTTATCCACAATCTGTCCGAAATGGGCCACTGCCGAGAGCCCATTTCTGGGCCAGTGCCGAAAGCCCACTGCTTGGGCCAGTTCAGTCCACTGCTTTGCCTGTGATATATACTGCTGTATATTGGGTATATATCACATGTATATTGCTCTGTTTAACACAAACTTGTGTGTTTCTACCAAAGATGTATTTCCCAAGAGGCTAGATTGAAGTTTTATGTGTTTGGGGATCAAAAGATATGTGAAATTTTAATTTTGTCCCGTTTTTCCGCCAGTCATAGTGCACTGCAATAGCGCAAGAGGGAACACCACAGATCAGTGCAATCACACTCACCCAGCGTAATCGTGCACAAGGGTGACATTTTCCTCAGCGCTAATTCAGTCACTTTTTTCAAAAAATTATTATTTTCGACTTGTTTTGATCCCGATCACTTCTCAATCACATAAACTTGTAAAATTAAAGTAAATCATAATTAATGCACCCTATTTTTTGGATCCCGATCACTTCTCAATCACATAAACTTGTAAAATTAAAGTAAATCATAATTAATGCACCCTTTTCTCAATAAAACATAATAAAATTTAAGATTAAAGAAGAGATAAGTTGGTAAAATCAGTTCCCCCTAAAATTATTTCTTAGAGATTCAGACCTTTAGTATAGCCCGTGCTTCAAAAGATTATGAAAAACACTTATATAGTAGATCAAGTGCGTCCGGTATTTTGATCAACAACAAGTGAAAGATCACAACAATTGGGGAGAAACAATCAATGTTTAATCTAACTTAAATGATTATATTAATATGAAACTAATATTAGAAGAACCTTTAAGTTATTCATTCACCTTCATATAGATGCACAGAAAGTATAGGATCACGATTATTTATTTATTACAGAGGTGTTTTTGTTAGTAAGTGATGGAAACTGTTAAGGATTATTAGAAGTGCACTAATTTTGCGAGAGAGAAAAAAGAGAGGATTATTAGTGCACCACATAAAAGAATAAGGACATCTTCTTGAAGGTAAGGCTATCGTCCCTATGGGCATCTTTCTGTTTGTGTCAAATAATTGTTTCTTTTCTTCTTCGTCAAATTATGGTTACGAAAAATTACATTTTATCTAGGCTAGATTTTTTATATTATGTACATATATTAACTATTGAATACCTGAACAATTTTGTAAAAGACTATCTCAAGTGGTGCAAAGTGTTCAAAATTGTCTCCAGCATCTTAGATTCAATTCTCAGGACAACGTTATTTTTTATGTATCAGCATAACCTTTTTGGCTGGGAGCATATTTCCGATTCATTAGATTAGTGGGGAATAATTCTCACTTTCAATGTTTGCTTGTGCAAGTAATTTGTGTTTTCTAGACCCCCAGGTTTGGTAAAGTTGGTTGTGATGGTATAAAGTAGGGCCATATTTAACTTTTCTATGGAATAAGGGTGCTCGCGAATACTAGTAGGAGGATCATTGATGAAATTAAAATCATACACTTACATATCCATTGGATAATCCAATAAAAAAAATGTGTTTGACTTTGATACCATATGAAACAATCTAACAAGACGTTCCTCAAAGTGTGGAATAACCCAATACATCATAAACTTTTCTCTGAAATTCCAGGGATCGATTAGTAGTTGCTTAGAGTTACGCATGTATTAGTAATACATGGATTAGTAATGAGAGAATGCATTATTTTATCATCTTATGCAAGTATTAATTATGCAAGGTTTAATTATTCATGTATCATATTTTGTCCTGCATAAAATAATAAATAGATTCCTTTTTATTTTATACAAGTATTAGTTATGTGGGATTTTAAATTGCAAATCAGACACCGTACTAATTTTATACATGAATAACTTACCTCATAACTAACTATCAAACACTGTATTACTTATGCAGAATTTTAATACATGTATAACTTACTCCTAACCGGCTACCAAACGACCCTTAGACGTTGGAGGACAGGTTTTCTAAGAATGATGTATTAATTTTTTTGTTTCGGGCTATTGAGATTGAAAGAAATAATCCCCTTGATTATTTTCATTGATTTAATAGATATATATACAAGTTAAAATAGGAGAATCCTATTCCTAATCTATTCCTAAAACCTTGTTCTACCATAATTCTAACTATAGAATTATGGTAAGTGTATAACACTAATTTATGGTAATGAATATCCTACAATATACACACAATATTCTTTTCTTAATATACAATATTTGTAACTGATTTTCTGCCCTAACTCGGTCTGAAATTTGGGACGAGAGGCGATTGCCACTGGGCGATCTTGAGGCTGGTACTCTTTGAAATTTCTTTGGTGCTGCGTATCTTCTTTGAAATTTCTTGGGTACCTTGTTGCTTTTCTTCTAGCAATATACATATGATATACACTCATGTATATTCGTGTATATCATATGTATATTGCTCTATTTAACACATGATCATAGCGGGCGGTTTCGAATGCCGAGACTGTCCCTAAAGTCTTCAAGAGAAGGCTGGTAGACCCTTTGTAAAGATGTTCGCAATTTGATAACGAGACGGGACATGGCATACACGAACTTGACCCTTTGCAACCTTTTTCACCGACAAAATGAATGTCCATTTCGATATGCTTAGTGCGTTGGTGCCGAACCGGATTCCTGACAGTAGATGGCACTAATGTTATCGCAGATACCAAGGTTGCCTTTTGAATGGGACAATGAAGCTCCAAAGCAAATTACGTAGCCAACATGATTCAGAGACCACATTTGCTACCCTCGATATTCTCGCCTCGGCACTTGAGCGTGATAGAGTTGCTCGACGTTTGGTGACCAGGAGACCAAGTTGTTGCCAAGGAACATCTGATGGCGGAAGTCGATCGTCTGGTGTCGGGACACCCACCCCAATCAAGATCCGTGTAAGAGACAAGTGTGGATGTAGATGATGGATACAAGTGCAACCCATAGTCTAGTGTCCCTGAATATACCGGATGATGCGTTTGATTGCATTCATGTGCTCAACTCGGGATCATGCATGAATAAACACACCGCCGAACCGCATATGTAATATCCGGCCTGGTAAAGGTAAGATCTTGGAGGCCTCGCAAGATCTGCGATAAGCGGGTCAGTCCTCGTATGGTGCACCGGCCGCGCGCTTAGCTTTGGGTTTGCATCAATCGGCGTGGAGGTGGACTTACAGGATGACATCCCAGCCTCTCGATGATCTCACCGCATACTGTTGAGACGTAAACAAACCACCTGAATGACGTTTGACGGCAATCCCCAAAAATAACTCAACGGTCCTAAGTCCTTCATAGCAAATTGAATCGAGCATGGCCATGATAGATCGACGCAAAGCATCGGAGGAGGCAATCAAGATGATATCATCCACATATAACAGGATATAGGCCAATGACGAACCACGGCGGTAGATGAACAAAGAATTGTCTCGACTGCGTGTGAACCCAATAGTCGAAACAAAATCAGAAATCGTGTATACCAGGCACGTGGAGATCGCTTAAGCCCATATAATGACTTCTTCAACAAACAGACATGATGAGGGCGGTTGGGATCCTGAAACCCAACGGTGATGCATATAGATCGCTTCCTTGAGATCACCATGTAGAAAGGCATTCTTGACATCCAACTGATGGATTGGCCAAGTCTTTGAAAGAGCCAAGCTAAGCAGTCACGAATGGTAGCGGTTTGACCACCGGACTAAACGTCTCACCACAATCAATTCCAACTCGCCGAGTCTTACCATCACCAACAAGTCGCGCTTATGTCGAGCAAATGACCCATCCGAATTCTCCTTATGAGCAAAAATCCACATAGACCGATAATATTAATACCATATGGGCGGGCACCAACTCCCATGTCTTATTATCAATAAGAGCATTATATTCATCGACCATAGCAATTTTCCAATTAGGGTCATTTAATGCGGACACGTGGATTGCGGGGCAAAGGGGATCTAGAGACATCAGAATGTAAATTAAAATGTCTTTTAGGTGTAAAAATACCCCGCTGACTACGAGTGACCGGTCTATGACTCGAGGAAGAATTAATGGAATTTTGGGAATTTTCTGGGCTCGGGACGGACTGGCCAGCAAGCAGTGGGCCTGCTGGCCCAAAACGGAAATGGCTGGACTCGGGTTCTGGACGGTTCGAGCTGGTTTGGGCCGGCCCAATTTCTTTGGAGCTATTTCGATGGCTTTGGAATAATTTGGAGTGTGGCGGCGGCGTCTTGTTGGGCGGTAGGCGATGGGCCATTGGAGGATTTTGGGTACGGGAGATGTCCGAAAAATTCCGAATAATATACGGGGATATTTGGTCATCCAAAAAATTATATGACTTAGGTTCGGGAGTATGAAGTTTCGTAAATGGAAATTGAGTTTCATCGAAAATGACATGGCGATTGATTATGATTTTCTTGGAGGATAAATCAAAACACTTATAACCACGATGATTTGATGGATAACCCAAAAATACACACGGAGTAGACCGAGCCTGAAGTTTGTTAATTGTGGTGGATGGGAATAACGGATAACACAAGCACCCAAAAATCGGAAGATGAGAATAAGATGGGTTCTTATTATATAGTATTTTTAGGGGGGAAGAATATGTCAGACCCTTAGAAGGAATTATGTTAAGAAGATATGTGGCCATTTGTAGAGCATGATGCCAAAAATATGGAGGTATGGAGGCATGTATTAGGAGAGTTCGGACAATGTTATTTATGGAACGAATTTTATGCTCGGCTTTCCCATTTTGTGAAGATGTATGAGGACATGAAACGAAAATTTATCCCATGAGTAGCACAAAACTCTCGAAACTCCCTATTGTCATATTCTTTCCCATTATCACATTGAATATTTTTATTTCTCTTTCGAATTGAGTACGAATGAACGCTCTAAATTTTATGAAGACGGAAAACACTTGTGATTTATTCGCAATTGGAAACGTCCACAAAAATCTAGAATAATCATCTAAGAAGAGAACATAATAACGATGACCCATTGAACTAAGAACAGGAGATGTCCATAAGTCGCTATGAATAATGTCAAATGGCATAGAAGTATGAGAATTGGAGTCTACAAATGGCAACTTAACAATTTTTCCTAATGAACAAGACTGACAAATTGGAGTACGATTTGTACCCTTACATGAAATAAAGCTATTTTTATCTAAAGCTGATAAAATAGAAGATCCCGGATGACCCAGACGAGCATGCCACATGGAAGGAGAGATGGCTGCAAAAGCTGATGGCAAGGCTGGACTCGATGGACTGAAACCGGGCATGATAGGATATAGATCCCCCCTACTATCACACCTCATGAGATGACTCCCCGTCTTGAAATCCTTCACAGAGAAACCGAAAGGATCAAATTCAACAGAAACAGAATTGTCATTTGTGAACTTTCTGACAGACACTAAATTTTTAATCAATTTAGGAGCATGTAAAGTATTTTTCAAGAGGAGTGGTGGATTGGGAGGAGACAATGTTTACGACCATACCCTAGAATTGGAATTGAATCGCCATTACCAACAATTATTCCGAGGGTGCTCAAATTGTAATAAGATGAGACAGTAGCTGATTCGCAAGTGATGTGAGTAGTGGCCCCGGTGTCCATGTACCAATTTGGGTCCGGTTGAGTTAATCCCAATGTGTGCATCGCGGCCTCGATGCTCGGTAGAGTGGGGCTGCTGCATGATGGGCTTGCGGAGGGCGGGGCCCGAGGACTCTGGCCGTCTTTGGAGCCGAGGCATTACCATTTGTGGGGCGTTCTTTGGGCGGCTGGCGATGGGCGCCAATCTTTGGGTATTGGGCTCTTTGGGTAGCGACCATTGTCATTGGCGAACTTTCTTTGGAGGTGCGGGTGCCACGCCACTGGCCCCATTCTTTGGGCCCACGGTGGTGGTGGCCTTGTACCGAATGGGTCCCATTTGCTGTTTGTTGCTCGCCAAATCGCCACCATAACCACCTCGTTTGCCCCCGCGTTTTTGTTATTTTTGCGATTATTCTTGCCGCCACCATTATTATGGTTTTGGCCCGACTATTAACAATACCCGAAGAACTAGGAGAGGATGCCACCATGACAATCGGGCTTGCTCAGATCCGCCTTTTTAGCCAAACCGGCTTCTTCCAACGTCGATGGAGAGGGCTTGATGAAAGTCGGGAAGAGGGTTGCTTTGGCGAAGGAGAGTTCCAACACCATTATAGGCCTCCAAAGCCCGGCAACCAATCAGTAAAACTAGACGATTATTTGTCACCGGTGCTCCAACATTACTGAGTTGATCCGCCAATTCCTTTAGTTTCTTGCAATATGCGTAAACGTTGAAATACGCCCATTCGAACGAGAGAGAATTTCGCCGAGTGTGACTATACGGGAATGTTGGTTGTCTTGGAATATGTCACGCAATCTATTCCATGCAGCCATAGCCGTGGTATCGGGCTCCATAATCGTCTGTAGAAGGTCCACTGAAATAGTGGCGTATATCCACCGAAGAACGGTAGCATCAAGTGTAATCCATACCTCAGGATCCTCCGCAGGAAGGGGTCTAGCGGGAGGAATTATGTGGTGAAGAACTTGATAAGAGATAGCGTGAATTTTAAACAACTCCGCCCACGTTGCATATTGAACGTTTTCCATCTCAAGGACAATAGGGACACTGAGCCAAAGAAGAAGAAGAGGCAAAAAGTTTGAGAGAAGAAAACTTTTGTTTAGACCTAGTCTCTGATACCATGAAAGAAATAATCCCCTTGATTATTTTCATTGATTTAATAGATATATATACAAGTTAAAATAGGAGAATCCTATTCCTAATCTATTCCTAAAACCTTGTTCTACCATAATTCTAACTATAGAATTATGGTAAGTGTATAACACTAATTTATGGTAATGAATATCCTACAATATACACACAATATTCTTTTCTTAATATACAATATTTGTAACTGATTTTCTGCCTAACTCAGTCAGTGAAATTTGGACGAGAGGCGATTGGGCCTGGCGATCTTGAAGGCTGCTTGTACTCTTTGAAATTTCTTTGAATTTGGGCTGCATTATCTTCTTTGAAATTTCTTCAATTTACTTGTTGCTTTTCTTCTAGCAATATACATATGATATACACTCATGTATATTCAGTGTATATCATATGTATATTGCTCTATTTAACAGAGATACTGTTCTGCAAATAGATTTCTTAAAAATGGAGGTTAGTGTACTTTCCTCTATGTCTTTATTTATTTGTAATATCTGATCATTCATGTGTCTAGAATCTTCCCTTTGCTCTGATGTATACTGGGGTTATTCTGCACAACCAAGTTATGCTTGACATTGTTTGCTTTGGGTTTGTATTGATGACGGGTTAAAGAGCATATGCTACAGTTCTATCCTTTTAACTTGAAAAGGAAGCACACATCAAGTTAAAACTGGAAAAATAAGTAATAATGTGTGCTTCTTTTTCTAGTTAAAGGATAGAAAAGGTGTTGGAAATTTGCCTTTGGCGGGAGTTGCGACCGACCAACTTTAACGGCTTAAACACTAGTGTTACGTATGTTGGAGAATTCGGTTCTTCACACATGCATGATCTACTAAGTACGTAGATAACCGTAGGGCCAAGAATCGTCAAATTTCATTAAGAAATGAAAGAGATATTGATTCACGAAGTGAGGTGTTTGAAGCATGGAAAGTGTGGTGTTGTGTTCAATTCTCCCTCATCGGTAGAGGAAGAAAGAATTGTTGTGTATATAAGACTCGAAATTGGTTTGGGGTTTGGGACCCCAAGGGGTATCCCATGTGTTTAAAGGAGGGAGGACCTAGATGTGCTTCGGTTCGAGGAAAGACCACACGCGCGCCGCCGCCGCCCGCCCGTCCGATTTCGGGCTCACGGGCTGTGGGCTGTGGGCCTTCTGATATTATCTTTTTGGGCCAGAGAACTTTTCCAGAAGTACAGTTTGATCCCAAAAGTTTCAGAAGTACAGTTTGGATCATAATTCTTTCAGATATACAGTTTGGTCCCTGAAGTTTCCAGAAATTCAGAATTTCGGCAGACACGAACAGAAACGTCCAGCACTCAATTCAGCCATTTATTTTGGCTGAATACACCTCCTATAATGGCATCCGTTGGTATTTCTCTCCTTTAATTTGGTGGCTTTACTACCTCCATAATGGTCATTATTTGGCCAATAATGGCTGTTATGGAGGCGATCAAACAAATTCCTTCCTCACCTATATAAACTCCCCTTACACCATTGTTGAGGCACACTTGATATACACAAAAATATACAACCAGAAAATCAGTTCTTCCTATAACTTCCTAGCATCATTTCATTACTCAATATTCTTCACGGTAGCTCTTGAGTTTCCTTTGCTCAATTGTTTCATTGCTGTTTTATCTTGGGAGACGAATTATCCGGGACGTATAAAGGATACATACGGGGCAATATTGTCTTAAGGACAGAGTGTCACACTCGACTCAGCAAAAATCAAAGCAGTTTCTGGTCTTCCTGTTCAACAAATATTGTAATTTCAGTTTTCTAGTTGAATTGTAATTTCAATTCTTACATAAGCAGTTACTTGTAATTTCTGTTTCTTGCAAATCCTTGTAACCCAACAACTTAAGACAATATTTTGCTTACGGTAACTGCAATAACATGGCTGGAAATATGACTGATGTTGCTGCTACTGTTGCTGCCTCTCGAGGCAACGTTGCTTCCTTCCCCGCCATCGCTGCCATCGGCCAAAGCGATAACCCCGCCGCTTTCATCTGCTGCCGCCGCATCGCTCAAGGCGAACACTGCTGCCTTCCCGACTGTTGGAGCTCCCCCCTCTTCTTCACACCACCATGATCGCCCTGAAAAGTTCATGGGATCAGAATTTAAGAGATGGCAGCAAAAGATGCTGTTCTACTTAACAGTAATGGGCATGGCCCGGTTCCTTACGGAAGATCCTCCACAAGCTGGAGATGAAATGGAATCTTCGCCTGCTGAAACGGGTGAAGGGGGCCTCGGTATCTATGTCGTTAACGGCATGAAGATGGTTCGTGATGCGTGGAATCATAGCGATTTCATGTGCAAGAACTATATACTGAACTGCTTGGCAGACCCTCTCTACACGGTATATTCAACCGTTGGCACCGCCAAAGAGCTGTGGGAAAAACTGCAAAAGAAGTACAACACACAAGATGCGGGTACTAAGAAGTTCATCGTTGGGAAATTTCTAAAATTCCAAATGGTGGACAGCAAGACAGTGATGTCCCAAGTCCAGGAATTCCAAATGATTTTACATCATCTGGATTTGGAAGGACTGAAGCCAAACGAGCAGTTTTTGGTTGCATCACTGATTGAAAAGTTACCTCCTTCATGGAATGAGTTTATGAGTTACTTGAAACTCAAGACAAAGGAGATGACCTTTGAAGAGCTTGTTATCAAACTGCAAATCCAAGAAGATAATAAGAAGACCTTGCCAAAGGGTAGACAACATGCTGAGGCAAAGGCAAATCTGGCTGAGGCCAAAGGGAAAATAAGCAACAAGCGGAAGTTCCACAAAGACGGCAAAGCCCCGCAATGAGACGTTGAGAGGTAATCACATCACTGTGGGAAACCTGGTCATAGGATCAAGGAATGCCGCAAGCTCAAGACTGAGCAACAACAGAAAGCCAAGTCGAAAGGCAAGGCTCAAGCTAACGTCGTCAAGGACACGCTCCTGGATGACATGATTGAGGATCTCTCGGCCGTAGTGCTAGAAGCCAACTTGGTTGAGAATCCGATGCAGTGGTGGGTGGACACAGGTGCAACAAGACACATCTGTTCCAACAAAGATGCATTCTCCACGTACACTCCGGTCTCCGACAAAAAGCTGTTCATGGGCAACAACGCTTCATCGGACGTGCTAGGGGTTGGAAAGGTGGTCCTGAAGATGACTTCCGGCAAGAAACTCACTCTGAAGGAAGTGATGCACGTCCCAGAGATTAGAAAAAATCTAGTTTCTGGACCTTTATTGGTTAATGCTGGTTTTAGGCGAGTGTTTGAATCAAATAAGTTTGTACTCACTAAAAATGGCACATTTGTGGGGAGGGGCTTCGTCTGTGAAGGCCTCTTCAAAGTGAATGCCATGTCTGTATTGCGTCAAGGAAATAAAGTTGAACCTTCTTCTTATTTGCTTGAGTCTTCTAATTTATGGCCTCATAGGTTAGGACACGTTAACTACAAGTCTATTCAAAGGCTGGTAAAGATGGAGTTGTTGCCGTCTATCGACGTAAATCCTCAACATAAGTGTAAGGTGTGCGTAGAGGCAAAACTTACTAAGCTTCATTTTCGATCCGTCGAAAGAAATACCGCTCCTCTAAAACTTATTCACACAGATATATGTGATTTGAAGTTTACACAAACTAGAGGGGGGAACAAGTACTTTGTGACATTTATAGATGATAGCACAAGGTATTGTTACCTTTACTTGTTGAAAAGTAAGGATGAAGCCTTTGAAGCGTTTCGACGTTACAAAGCAGAAGTTGAGAATCAACTTAGCCTACGGATTAAATCCATTCGTAGCGATAGAGGGGGAGAATATGTAGCGCCTTTTGAGGAATATTGTGCCCAAGAAGGCATTATTCATCAAACGACGGCTCCATACTTACCTCAATCAAACGGTGTGGCGGAACGTAAGAACCGCACATTAAAGGAAATGATGAATGCCTTGCTTATCAATTCTGGTCTTCCCCAAAACATGTGGGGAGAAGCCGTCCTTACCGCTAATATGATTCTTAATAGAGTCCCACATAAGGGTAAGGACAAAACTCCATATGAATCATGAAAGGGAAAGAAACCCACCTACAAATACTTTAAGGTGTGGGGTTGTTTGGCAAAGGTTGAAGTACCCAAGCCAAAGCAGGTCAAGATTGGGCCTAAGACTGTAGATTGCATATTCATCGGATATGCAAATAACAGTAGTGCTTATCGCTTCTTGTGCATAAGTCAGATATTCCAGATATCCACCAGGGTACAATAATGGAATCAAGGAATGCTCTATTCTTTGAAAGTACCTTTCCTAGAAAGGAGAAAGACATAACCTCTCGCAAACGAAGTTATGCACAAAGCTCTCAAGAACCGGGAGTCCTTGACTGCCCGAATCTGAATGGTTCAGATCTAGCGAATCTCGAGGTGGCTGAACATCCGGAATCTAGTGTTCCAGATTCTCAGAACTTGGAGACTCCAGAGATGGATCTAAGGCGAAGTAAAAGGGCCAGGAAGGATAAATCCTTTGGTCCTGACTTTGTAGCTTATATGGTTAATGATGAACCTAGGACAATTGCTCAGGCGTTGTCAACTCCAGAAGCACCGCTCTGGAAAGAAGCTATTGAGAGTGAAATAGGCTCCATTCTGCATAACCATACGTGGGAGTTGGTTGATTTTCCTCTGGGAAATAAACCGTTGGGGTGTAAGTGGATACTCAAACGGAAATACAAAGCAGATGGGTCTATAGACAAGTACAAATCTAGGTTGGTAGTCAAGGGCTATCGGCAAACAGAAGGATTTGACTACTTTGATACCTCAGAAGGATTTGACTACTTTGATACCTACTCCCCGGTATCCCGGATGACATCCATACGGGTATTCATTGCGATCGCAGCTTTGCGTGACCTTGAGATACACCAAATAGACGTCAAGACAGCCTTCCTAAACGGTGATTTGGAAGAAGAAATTTATATGGACCAACCCGAGGGGTATGTGGTTCAAGGGCAAGAGAAGAAAGTCTGTAGACTTGTCAAATATCTGTACGGGCTGAAACAAGCCCCAAAACAATGGCACGAAAAATTTGATAATACTCTACTATCGAAAGGGTTCGCCATTAATGAGTGTGATAAATGTGTTTACACGAAAGGTAACTCTGACTCATTTGTTATGATATGTCTGTATGTAGACGACATGTTAATCACAGAAAGCAGTCCTAGGGTAATCCTAGAGACTAAGAACATGTTGAAACAATGCTTCGACATGAAGGATATGGGTATCGCAGATGTCATCTTAGGGATTAAAATCTCTAAGACGTCTGACGGACTGGTCTTATCTCAGTCTCACTACATCGAGGATGTTTTGAGAAAGTTCGAGATGTTAGACAGTTCACCGATAAATTCACCAATGGATACAAATCAAAAGCTTGATAAAAATCTTGGTGCACCTGTATACCAGGAGCGATATGCACAGGTGATCGGTAGTTTGATGTATATAACAAACTGCACCCGACCTGATATTGCTTACGCAATCAATAAGTTGGCTAGGTTCACCCGTAATCCGAGTGATAATCACTGGAAGGCGTTGAATCGGGTATTACAATACCTAAAATACACGTTAAATTACGGGCTGCACTATTCGAGATATCCAAATTGTACTAGAAGGGTACAGTGATGCAAACTGGATATCTGATATAGAGAACACCAAGTCCACCAGTGGGTATATATTTACAATTGGTGGTGGGGCTGTGTCTTGGAAATCCTCTAAGCAAACTTGCATCGCCCGATCCACAATGGAATCGGAGTTTATCGCTTTAGACAAAGCAGGAGAAGAAGTTGAGTGGCTTCATGAATTCTTAGAGGATGTTCCGTGTTGGATCAAACCCGTACCTTCGGTAATGATCCACTGCGACAGTCAATCGGCTCTAGGAAGGGTACGGAATACTATGTACAACGGCAAGTCTCGTCATATTCGACAGAGGCATAAGACCGTTAGGCAACTGATCACCACGGGTATAATATCCATTGATTACATCAAGTCAAAGGATAATATGGCAGACCCATTGACAAAGGGCCTACTCAAGGATCAGATGGCTTGCTGTCTAGGGGAATGGGCTTAAAACCCAAAATATAAGGACCAATACAGTGGTAACCCAACCTTACGAACTGGAGATCCCAGTAATTTGGTTCAATGGTAAAACGAAGTTGTAAAGGTTCAGTTGACCGCTTCAGTGGAAGTATGAGCACTTCGAATAGTGATTTCTGAAATGAAACACCAAATCCAAAGTCGTTCCCGCGATAGACGTTAAGTGCTATCTGCAGTATGGGTAAAGGTTAAGTTTTCAAAACCTGTAATGATCCTCAACAGTTGAGGTTAGGTTCTTGGGAAACTTTTAATGGTTCCTAACACTTGTGAAGTGGGGTATAGCAGGATACCTTGTAGGAGACCACCTATTTAAGTGCGAGGACGGGTCGCCTCAAAATGAACGCACTTAAGAATCCAAGACGTTGTCCATGGCCAAAATGGACAAAACATTACGAAGAAGAGAGTAAGGGAATTTGTTGTGTTGGTACCATTGACTTGGCTTACACTATACACTGACGGTTCAAGACATCACGTTCACCGCGCAGTAAGTAAGTCCGATGGTATTCAACTATGGAAGGTTCAAAGTTGATGCTACCTCTCCTTATGCAACATCGATCCGCTGAAATATTGCTGGAAATGAAAAAGGCACCATGTGAGTGCGCCAAAATCTCTTTCAAGAGGGGATTGTTGGAAATTTGCCTTTGGCGGGAGTTGCGACCGACCAACTTTAACGGCTTAAACACTAGTGTTACGTATGTTGGAGAATTCGGTTCTTCACACATGCATGATCTACTAAGTACGTAGATAACCGTAGGGCCAAGAATCGTCAAATTTCATTAAGAAATGAAAGAGATATTGGTCCACGAAGTGAGGTGTTTGAAGCATGAAAAGTGTGGTGTTGTGTTCAATTCTCCCTCATCGGTAGAGGAAGAAAGAATTGTTGTGTATATAAGACTCGAAATTGGTTTGGGGTTTGGGACCCCAAGGGGTATCCCATGTGTTTAAAGGAGGGAGGACCTAGATGTGTGTCGTTCGAGGAAAGACCACACGCCGCATCGCCGCCGCCGCCCGTCCGGCCCTGCTCCGATTTCGGTTCACGTCAGGGTCATGGCCTTCGATATTATCTTTTGGGCCAAAGAACTTTTCCGTCATACGCTTTGATCCCAGAAGTTTCGTATACGATTTGGACGAAATTCTTTCAGATGTCTGATTTGGTCCCTGAAGTTTCAAGATGTGCTTTGGTCCTCAAGTTTCCGTAAATTCAAGATTTCGCATACACTAACGTAAACGTCCAGCACTCAATTCAGCCATTTATTTTGGTGAATACACCTCCTATAATGGCATCCGTTGGTATTTCTCTCCTTTAATTTGGTGGTTTTACTACCTCCATAATGGTCATTATTTGGCCAATAATGGTCATTATGGAGGCGATCAACGATCCCTTCCTCACCTATATAAACTCCTCTTACACCATTGTTGAGGCACACTTGATATACACGAAAATATACAACCAGAAAATCAGTTCTTCCTATAACTTCCTAGCATCATTTCATTATTCAATATTCTTCACGGTAGCTCTTGAGTTTCCTTTGCTCAATTGTTCCATTGCTGTTTTATCTTGGGAGACGAATTGTCCGGGACGTATAAAAGATACATACGGGGCAATATTGTCTTAAGGACAGAGTGCCACACTCGACTCAGCAAAAATCAAAGCAGTTTCCGGTCTTCTTGTTCAACAAATATTGTAATTTCAGTTTTGTTGTTATATTGTAATTTTCAGTTTTCTAGTTGAATTGTAATTTCAATTCTTACATAAGCAGTTACTTGTAATTTTCGTTTCTTGCAAATCCTTGTAACCCAACAAAAGGAATCACACATTATACATGGTACCGATCATTCCCACCTCCAATGTTGAATTTTGATAGAAGCTGTTACGCTCTTCCTTGGCACTTCTGGCGAGTTTATCTCGATCATTTCTGTATCTTTTTTACATGAGTCAACTCTTCATTATCCTTACACATTCTTATGCCATCAATATGTGTCCCAACAACCATCATTCCAGGGTTTTATTATTAAATTAGGAGTCCCCAGGTGAGTTAGGGCACCTATTATATTAACTAAGTACTGCGAATATTTTGAGCTTTATAAGCCTCCTTGACTGAGTTGGGCCAAATGAGCCTAAATCATTTGGCCCTAAAGTATTTCTGGAAACAAGTTCGTTTTGGGCTTTCTTCTCTCAGGTAGCCAAAAGAATTACCGCTCCACTCCTTCACAAAAAAGATATGATCCTTGAGCATAACTCAATCTTGCCCATTCCCCAATCAATGTGGGATTCTAATCCATTCTAACACCCGCTCTCACGTTCAGTCTGTCAACTGGAACATGGATAATATAACAAGGAGACCCAAACAAGGACAAACCTGACTTTGATACCATGTAAAGATATGACAACTTAACTCAACTCCCAAAGCTAGCTCTTGGGGGAGAATTGTCTAAGTGCAATTAAGGAGACCACCACCCCTTTCTCCAGCCTATGTGGGACTAACTCACTCTAACAAATATCAACCTTAACATCTTTAGTTTAACCCTGCAAACCTATAATCTGGATAACCTCTAACCACAAGGATTGCTTTACTCTTTCCGGGAATCCATCCGCTTGTAGCCACATAGTTTCAAACTTGAGGTAGGATTTTTTCATACTCCCACCTGCCACATTGCAACTCCATTGGATTGTTATCTGAAACAGTTTTTGGTAAGACATGCGGTTAGTGTTGTTGAAGTGATCGTCCCACTTGGTGCAGAATAAGAACCTATCCAATCTTTTATGCCATCTCTGAGTCAACACTCCTGGACCATGTAAAATTTCAACGTAGAAATCCCCCCCAACCATCTTACCCACCCCGGGATAACTTCCTTGAAAACCATTTGGAAGCGCTGTCCAGAGCCGTAGAGGGACTCCATGGCTGCAGAAAATGATGTGGGTATGTGGCCACATCTTAAAAAGGGCATATTGGTCAGCTTATAATTACTTTGTGTTAATGATAAATAGTTTAAAATAATTATTACAAAGAAATCAAAACAAGGAAAGTAACGGGTTGGTAAGCGATATTAGAGACTCGTATTAATTATTGTATTGTTTAATCCCTTGTTGGTAGTGTTCTCAACTCATGTATAGCTAATACATGTATTAGTTATACGTCATATTCAGTACTATTCTTATACATAGTAAACCATAGCATTAACAATAGCAGTACTACAACAACAACATACCCAGTGTATTCCCACAAGTGAGGTCTGAGAAGGTAGGATGTACGCTGATCTTACATCTACCTTTGTGGGGTAGAGAGATTGTTTCTGATAGACACTCGACTCAAATGAAACATAGTCAATACATAAATTCAAGAAAAATAAGATAGCAAAATATCACGATACAGAACAAATGAAGCAACACATTAATACACAGATAAGAGTATGAATCTACTCGAAATCTAAGTAAGACTACACAAAAAAGGAGTTGAGGAGATGAAGAAGCGAACCCCCTACCTCTCTCACACACAACGCGTCAAAACTCAACTAATTACTAACCTTCTATCCTAATCTCCGACCTCCAAATCTTCCTATCTAGGGTCATGTTCTCAGTTAGCTGAAGTCGTGGCATGTCCTGTCTAATTACCTCCCTCCAGTTCTTCTTCGGCCTACCTCTACCTCTCCTAACTCATGTTATCGCCAATCTCTCACACATTCTTTTCACATGCCCGAACCATCTTAGTCTCACTTCTCACCTCTTGTCTTCCACGGAAGACACTACGACCTTGTCCGTATAACTTCATTTTTAAACATCTCTCTCCTAGTGTGACCACACATCCATCTGAGCATTCTCATCTCCGCCATCTTCATCTTCTAACCATGAACAATAGCAGTATTGTTTATAAATTATGTAATGCATATTATTTAATACAACAAACCAAATAGTCTATAAAAAGTAATGTCGATATAACTAATCTTAGCATTACTAATACACCTTATTCACTATTATTCTTATTCGCCCCACCTAAACAACCCCTAAATGTTATATAGCATACCATGGAGCCAAACTTGGGGAGGTCTCTGAAGTTATCCCTGAGTAATAATAAGTTGGAAGAAGGAAATGAATTAGAGGACGGAGGGACAAAATTGAGTATCAACATTTATCTTTCTCATGTTTTTTTAACAGGCTCAGACTGGACTTTTGTGCTGGTGATTTAGAAGCTCTTAGTGCAGAGTTGAAAGTATCAAAAAACGTCCGTAAGCTGTATGCTGGAATGGCAAAGCTTGAATACATTTCATCAATATCCAGGCATTCAGCCATTTACTGAATCTCCTCACCCACCTATATCCAAAGGTAACAAGTAATAGATAAATCAATAACATGCCACAATGAATTAGACGTCTTCTCAACAGTTGTTACTAACTATTTCTTGCCGATAAGGCAAGTCAGTGCGAAGAAAGTTTATCTTGTGCTCTTAAAAAAGGGAACTCTTGTGCAAGGAGACAAGCTAGAAGAAAAAGAATTTAAGATCATGTTTAAAACTTGCTGGGAAGATGTTGAAGAAGCAAAAGGGAAGAGATTGGAGCTCTGTGCCATGTGCAACCTTGATGTTGGAACACTTTGCCAATGGTGGGACATCCAGTGAAGGAAGTTCATCAGACTCACTGGTTTAAGAATTACAACCTTTGCGCTAAACAGTTGGTTGTCACTTATATATCCATCATCTTTCTTTTTCTCTGTTTAACATGTTTAATGATGCACTATTTTCATTAATTTTTTATTTTGGTAAAACTTGATCCCCTATTATTCGACCATAGTTCCTAAAAGCGTATGCATACGAAGATGCATCGCAGCTGCATAGTTTCACCGTGCTGCTAATCATGTCTAGGGGCGACAAAATAGGTAAAAATTATGAATATCCGTCCGATCCAACCCATTTAAAATGGGTTCAAACTCAAAGTACTGGTGGAGGACACATTTATTAGACGGAGGTGACAATCTTACTTTCATAAATTCTTGAACGAAAAAGGAGATAAAGACATTATGCTGGGAGATATGGAACAATTCGGAAGGTACCAAGATTTTGGATATTGTATAAGTATTAAGGTTGAAGGGGTTAAGGGTGATGTTCGCAGGATGCGCAGGGGACGAGCGGCCTGATGAGATCCTAGTTAAATTTTGGAAGAGCGCAGGCAGACAGGTTTGGAGTGGCCGACTGAGTTGTCACTCCAAACATGCATATGGATATCCGTCCGACCCAACTCATTTAAGATGGGCTGGATATTTAATTCATTTAAAATGGATTCAACATGTGTCAATTCATATTATTCACTTAAAATATGTTAATAGGTAAAATGGATAAAATCAATAACTTTAGTAAAACAAGTTCCTTAAAAATATGAAAAAATGACTTTATTAATAACATTAGGGAAAACAAGTTCCACAAGTGACATTTTATCAATCACCCAACCAGCTCACCCCCCCCACACACACACCAATCCCTTCCAAAAAACATTTTTCCACTCAACCACCCTCCAAATTTCTTTTTTTTTTTTTTAAAAATAGTTTTAAAAAAAATTATTTGATTTCTACACCTCCCTCCCTGACCCCAACACCCCATCAAAAAATTTAATCTTTTAAAATAAATTATTTTGATTTTCTTCACCATCCACCCCCCCCCCCCATGTCCTTCCCCAGCGCATCTCTGCCCCTACTGAATTTTTTACTTCATATATTTTATTTTACGTTTACAAAAACTTAAAAATTTGTGTGGTTAAAATTGGTGGGAAATGAGTGATGGGTTGTGGTTTGGGAGGGGGGTGGAATTTCTATTTTTTATAAAAGTAAAATAAAATATATGAAGTAGAAAATTTGAGAGGGATTGGCAGGAGGGGGGTTGAGTGGGGTAGTGGTATGGGGTGGGGTGAGGTTGGGGTGGGTGGTGGTGTGGAATAGGAATGACTGAAGATGAAGTGCATTCGAGGGTGGTGGAGGGTGGTGGTTGGGTGGGGTGAGATTTGGTTGGGGAGTGGGTGGTGAAGGGTGGTGCAATGGGGTGGGAATGGTGGAGCTTGGGTAGGATTTCTGGAAAAATGTTTTTTGGAGTTCGTCTCATTGGAAAACTTTGAAGTACTATTTTCCCCACAAATGTTAAGATGCAATTATGTATTAGGAATTAGATTTGTTGACAAGATAAATTAATTTTCTCCATATTAGCTATGTAAAGCCAACATCTTTAAAGTAATTTTAGTTAATAGGGATAAATATGGATATCCATAATTAGATCTTCAAAACATCTGAGAATCAAAAATTGGTTTTACTTTTGTTTTCTAATTTTCATAATACAATTCTTCCACCATATATCAGGATTTGTTTGTCTTGACATAATGGTGGCAGTGGCAATCCTTTATGAGGGTCTCAAGCAATTCACGTGGCATCACAAATTTATTGCAAAGTCAATCGTTGCCATAGAAATTGTTGATTTTGAATATCAAAAGTGTCTTCCACGATATATGTTTTCTTAGAAAATGTGACAGGTTACAAAAAATTCATACCATGTTTTTTTTTTAAGTGACTGAAATATAATCAACCAGTGATTCCCAATTTCTACACCAAGAAGTGGCACGTATGAGAATGACTAGACATTGGCAGAAGAAAGAGTTTTGGAACTCTTTTATAGCTATCTGTTTGTAAGTTGCCTTTCAGAGAAATTGTAAAGGTTGCCAACAGTTGGTTAAAGAGGTATCATTTCGTATGAAAGCGATGTTTATTTTATTTATAAATAGATATAGAGTATGTATAACTGTATTAATGTCCCTTGGAAACTCTTTCTCATTAATATAAATATATATAATGTGTATAATGTGGAATCCTAATATAATAAGGATCATATTTCTACCATAATTATACAATACTAAATGTTATAAAATATATGAAGTATATTTAATAATATACGTTAATACACCCCCTCAGTCGGAGCGGGAGGAAGCCGGATGCTAAGACTGGATCTGAAGTAGAGGAATAGCTGTCTAGGAAGACCTTTCGTGAAGATATCCGCATACTGATATGAAGAAGGCACATGCAACACATTAACATGACTAATAGCAACCTTCTCACAAACAAAGTGTATATCCATCTCAAGGTGTTTGGTTCGCTGATGCTGAACCGGATTATGAGATAAATATATGGAAGATATGTTATCACGGTAAAACCAAAGACGCCTTATGCAGGGGACACTGAAGCTCCAAAAGCAGGTTTCGGAGCCAACAAATCTCAGCAACAACATTTGCAACGCCTCTATACTCTGCTTCTGCACTCGAACGGGATAATGTGGCTTGCCTCTTGGCAAACCAATAAATGAGATTATCCCCTAAGAATACACAGTAGCCAGAGGTGGAGCGTTGCATGTCCGGACAATCTGCCCAATCAGCATCCGTATATGATAACAACCTGGTCGGTGCTGAGGGGTATAGATGCAATCCATAATCAAGTGTGCCCTTAACGTATCGAATGATACGCTTAAGGACAGTAAAATGAGGCTCTCTGTGGCATGCATGAATAAGCACACCTGCTGAACAACATAAGCAATATCAGGCCTGGTGAAAGTGAGATATTGCAGTGCACCTGCAAGACTCATGTAAAGGGTGGGATCCGCCAATGGATTACCATCAACAACACTAAGCTTTGATTTAGAGTCAACCGGAGTAGACATTATCTTGCAGTTCGCCATTATAGCCATGTATACTATCTCCTCTGCATACTTGAGCTGACACAAAAACATAGAGTTTGCAGATCTAGTCACTAATATCCCCAAAAAATAGCTCAACTTCCCCAGGTCAATCATAGAAAATTCGGTTTTAAGTAGTGCAATGATCTTATTTTTCAACAAATCAATAGGCAACACTATTACCTTTATGAAAAATAAATAGAGAATTATCACACTTGCTACAAACAACCCCAATCTGCATAATGTACTATGCAAAACGATCATACCATGTTCTAGGGGCATGTTTCAAACCATAAAGTGACTTACGAAGATAACATACATACTGAGGGGTTGCTGGGTGTACAAACCCAGGCGGCTGGTGCATGAAAATAGTTTCTTTCAAGTCCCCCTATAGAAATACATTTTTCACATCAAGCTGATGAATTGGCCAATGCTTACCCATAGAAATACTCAGAACTGCGCGAATGGTAGTCAGTTTAACAATCACACTAAATGTCTCACCACAATTAATACCCTCATGTTGATTAGTGTCATTGGCCATAAGTCTTGCCTTATATCTCTCTAGATCACCAATGTCTCTGTATTTGTGACAAAAAAACCACATGCATCGGATCACATTCACTCCCTCCGGTCTAGGAACCATGAAAATTCTGTGTTGGGCATGAATTTCTATATAGTGCGTGGGGGCAGGGTCATACTCAGTATTTTTGTGGTGTGGTGGGTCTGTGTCAAAATGGGAGGTGGGTATCTGTGGGGAATCGGCGGATGAGCGGGTCTGGGTCGAAATCTAGGTCATGGTGACTGTGGGAGAGTTCTGTTAGGGTGGGGAGACGGGGTAGGGGTTTGGGTGGAATATGTCGGGTGACCGAGCCGTGGCGGGTGAAGGTGGGGGTCTGGTCAGATCGTGGGGAGGGGTTTGAGATGATTTCGGTGCTGGTGTCGTTGATGGGTTGGGAAATAGGTGTCGGTGTTGCAGAGGGGTTGATTGGTTATCGAGTTGGTCGATTGGAGGAGCAGCAGTGGTTGATGGCAACACTAGGTGGCCTGATTGTCATTTCTGGCGGGTAGGTGATGTAGCGGTGGGTCGGAGTCGAGAGTCGTCCGACAAGGTGGGTGTGGTGTCAGAGAAGTCGACTGGACTAGCAGGATGGTTGGCAGACAGACTGCCGGTGGTGGCAGTGGCATGCAGAGGTGGCGGAGATGGGGCGGTGGTGGTGGTGGACTGATGTAGTTCGCGAAGTATGATGGGAAGGTGTCGGACTCGTCTAGAAAGGATAGTCCGTGTTTCAGAATTTTTGAATATTTGCAAAAAGAAAAATTGTCTCGTCAAACGTGATGTGATGGGAGACGTGAATTCGATGAGTGGACAAGTCACAACACAAATAGCCCCTATGATTAGAAGGAAGACCTACGAAGACACACGGGGTGGTGCGAAGTGCTAATTTATGAGGAGGAGTGGAGGAAAGATTTGGGTAGCACAGGCAACCAAAAATTCTAAGGTGATCATAAAAAGGGATCCGACGGTAGAGAATTTCGGTGGGGGTTATGTTGTGAAAAGTACTGGTAGGTAAAATATTAAGGATGTATTCTACCATTTTGACTACATAGACCCAAAACGATGGGGGGAGAGAGGCATGGAAAAGAATGGTACGAACCATGTTATTTATAGTACGGATGATTCGTTCGGCTTTTTCGATTTGGGGAGAGGTGTGGGGACAGGAGAAACGGAAGACCATGCCATTAGTGGTGCAAAAATTATGAAACACGGAATTATTAAACTCACGATCGTTATCACATTGGAATGATTTGATAGATTTTTCAAATTGTGTTTTGATAAAGTTACAAAACTCAAGAAACTTGGTAAAAACACCAGCCTTGAATTTAGAGGGTAAATCCAGATAAAGTGAGAAAAGTCATCTAATAACACAAGATAAAATTTATGACTCAGTGAATTAATAACAGGAGATGTTCATAATATATGTTAATAAAATATATTTAATAATGTACGTTAATAAAGTAAATATCTCAAAAGGTAACTCAACTCTATATCGCAAAATCATTCAGAGAACTAGTATAGTGTTTGTAAATTGAGAAAAAATTAACAAATTAATTGATTTCGGTTTCCAAAAATACATAATGAATTTCCATTATGTAGTAGATGTTGGGGAATTCTGTCCAACGCATCAGTTTTGTTTTTCTGACCTGTACATATTGCACTTTGGTAATAAATTTACCAAAAAAGAAAGTGAGGATAACAAGTATGTATGAATAATTTAACAAGAATCCGATAAATTACATTTTTTAGAATCTAAAATCTATAAACTCAAAATCTTATCCCTGTATATTCATCAATTTTACTGTGCCATGATGTATGGCTAATTCATTATCAACATCAATAGAGAGCTTAAAGAGTCTGAAAAAGCGGCAAAAAAAAAAATTAAACATGAAAACCACATCATAGATAGTGAGTGAATATGGCGCATGGACGTGGTCAATATTTTGCTGGACATGTCAACCGGTAACAAAATATAACCAAGCAAGTATGTGCATCTATGTAAATATAATGGGGCCAATGCAAAGTGTACAATAAAATATTATCGGGGTCCATTATCATGAAACCTTCCAACTGAAGAAATATGTGTATGTTATCACGGACTATACTAGACTGGCCTATATATGATTTTCGGGTAGTAATACACTAGTGAATAGTATACTCGAAAGAGATCTAGCTATAACAATCAACTCCCCTAATTGTGGTGAGGGTCATGACTAGTGGTTTTTGTACGAGTAGTGTTTGTCGATTTATTGTCACAATACAATTTATAAGCAGATTCAATCTAAAAATATGTTAGTTCTAAGACTTTCATTTTCATACTCAATTGATATTTTCTTTGTATTACTTTTCTTTTTTTAATAATTTATTACTTTTATATGATATCAACGTAATGTATATATGTATATGTTACCTTTTTGCAATATTATTTGAAGACACATAAATAGAATTTTGGCGAAGTAGCGTCGGATGATCTTACTAAATATGTCTTCGCTGATCGAGATATCGAAAGAAACATAATCGAGTTACATCCTTCCTAGACATAATAAAAGCACAATTCAGAAAACTTTACAATATATTTGATCAATTTGCCCACTGTGTTGGTCAAGGGGCACCGACTCAACTTGCAAACAAAACGCCAAAGTGAATGTTCATTCTTTCTTTCAAAGCAATAGGAACCATTCCACCGCCATGCAAAATCTCATACACGTCAGTTTTTTCCGGAGGTAGTGCCATACAACATTGAATAATTAAAAGAAATGTACTTCTCTTAACATATAAATATATTAAATTTATCAATTAAAAATTAATAAAATATACAATTCGTATAATACTAATTAATCTTAGTCCTATATCAACAAAACATTAAAAATAAATTTATATGGTGGTCGGTGATGGTGATGACTAATGGTGGTGACAGTGACAAATGGTGACAATTGTATGTAGTAGGTTGTGGCGATAGTAATAGACAGCAGTGCTTAATTAGTAGTGGTAATGGGGACTGATAATTATGATGAATGATGGTAATGGCAATTGATGGTGATCGTTGGCAATACATGGCGATGGAGTGATAATGATTAGGATTGATAGTGGTTGAGGACCTTCGATAATGATGATTAGTAGTGATGATTGCAAATAGTGTTGGATTTTAACTGTTAGATGAATGGGAAATGGAATTGTTCCTTGTTTGGATGAAGCATTTCTCTCACATTGGTTGTGGAAAGGAAAGTTCTTGTACTTAAATAAAGACGCATTCTTTCTTGTTAAAAAGTTGAGAAGAAGTCAATCCTCGCGCCGTCATCGTCACTCGCTCGGCTTCGGCGGCTTCAGATTTGGTCAAATAATAAATTGATTGATTAATATTTTTGATCAAATTTATTTAATTATTAATTAATTATTCAAATAGTGACCCGTGCCATTTCTGACCCGCTTTGCTTTTACCCGAATTTTTTCAAACTTCTTCCAAACTGAAAGGTTGCAACCTTTCTGAACCAGCACTTCCATGGCTATATATAACCTTTTGATAGAATTTTTCCATCTTCAAGATAGCACTTACACAATATAAAATTCTCGTGTGATTTACTATCGTTGAGTAAATTCGATGTCGCCAGAGTTTGTTGTACCGCTACACCGATATGTAAATCGTTCTATCCTGGGAGGATATATTCCACAACCTCAGGTACATTGAGTGGAATAATTTCCGTAAGGACACATTGTGCATTGAGTGAGTTCGATTTATTTCTTACATATTTTGCTTACTGATTTTAATATTTTCCAGATTATGTTTTTTGAATTAATTTTCAGTTTCTGTTTAAAATATTTTTCGGATACTGATTAATAAAAATCTTAAGGAAATTACATATATTTTTTAATCTGTATTTTATTTCTAGAGATTAAAATATTTCTGGTTTTATGCTCCATTTGAATTTTTTGGTCCGATTTGAAGAACATAAAAACTTTGATGGATTATTAAAGTTCATCGTTATGAAACGATTTGAAGAAGATAAAACTTCATCGTTAATTTGTGAAATAGTTTGAACATATAAACGTTTAATGTTTATTTTTCTGGTTTTATTAAAATGTTATTCAATTATTGACAGTGATAAGAAATGGCAATAGAACAAGATGCCAATGTTCCTACTAGGACTATTGCGGTGACGGCAATAGCCTCGTCAAGCCGATCAACTACAACACATGTCGTTCCATCGGCAGAGAAACCATTAAAAATTTCTAGAATCAACTTCAAATGATGGCAACAAAGAATGTTCTTTTGGCTAACCACTCTTGGTATGCAGAAGTTCACCAAAGAAGATCCTTTCGTGCCTGATGAAGGAATGTCGAATAATCAACGGTTCATGGTCGTTGAGGCTTGGAAGCAAGTAGATTATTTGTGCAAGAGTTATATCCTAAGTGCTTTAGAGGATGACCTGTATAACGTCTACAGTGTTGTAAATACTTCAAAAGAGTTGTGGGATGCACTTGAGAAGAAGTATAAAACTGAAGACGCATGCTTGAGAAAATTTCTGGTTGTCAAGTTTTTAGAATATAAAATGATAGACGGCAAAACTTTTAGAACCCAAGATCAAGAGCTTCAAATTCTTTTCCATGACCTCATTGCTGAAGGTATGGTAATTAACGAGACATTTCAAGTGACTGCTATGATTGAAAAGTTGCCTCCTTCGTGGAGAGACTTCAAAAACTACCTGAAACACAAACTCAAAGAAATAAAATTGGAAGGTCTTGTGATTCGTCTCAAGATCGAGGAGGATAACAAATCTGCCAAAAGAAAGTTGCGTGCAAACTCGACGATAATGGGAGCCAACATTGTTGAGGGGGTTGCTTCAAAGAATAAGAAAATGAAGAAGCCTTTTGGACAACGAAAGTAGCAGAACAAGAAAAAATTCAAAGGCAATTGTTACTATTGGGGAAATCTGAACATAAGGCTCTTGATTGTCGCACCCCCAAGAAGCATTTTCTACGTATGCTTTCATCGGATCCAAAGAAAAGCTTCCCAAGGGAAATACTACAACAACCAAGGTGGAAGGATATGAGAAGATATGTTTGAAGATGTCTTCCAACAAGGTATTGACTCTCAACAATGTTCTCCGTGTTTCTACAATTAAGAAGAACTTACTGCACTGCTCGTTAAAAATGATTTTAAGTGCGTTTTTGTTTCTGAAAAAGTTGTTATTAGCAAAAATGAGATGTTTGTAGGAAAAGGCTACCTCACTGAGGGCCTTTTCAAATATAATGTAATGATTGTTGATAATATTAATAAAATTCCAGCTTTATCTTATTTATTAGAGTCAAATAATTTGTGGCATATTCGTTTAGGACACGTCAATTATAAAATCTTGCAAAAAATGATTAATTTAGAAATATTGCCTAAATCTGAGTGCAACAAATTAAAATGTCAAATATGTATCGAATCTAAATTTATTAAACATCCTTATAAGTCTATTGAGAAGAATTCCAATCCATTAGACTTAACTCATACATATATTTGTGATATGAAGTCAATATCATCTCGCGGTGGAAAAAAGTATTTCATAACTTTTATTGACGATTGCACTCGATATTGCTATGTATATTTGCTTAATACTAAGGATGAAGCAATTGAAGCATTTAAGCAATACAAAAATGAAGTTGAAAATCAATTAAATAAAAAGATAAAATGATAAGAAGTGATAGGGGTGGGGAATATGAATCTCCTTTTGAAGAGATATGTTTAGAATATGAAAGTATTCATCAAACTACTACCCCTTACACACTACAGTCCAATGGAATTGCGGAAAAGAAAAACTGAACATTAAAAAAATAATGAATGCTTTATTAATAAGTTTCGGTTTGCCGCAGAACTTGTGGGGGGAAACTATCCTTACAAGTAACCAAATACTCAACAGAGTACCCTACAGTAAAACACAATCTATAATTTATGAGAAATGAAAAGGAAGAAAACACAACTTGAAATATTTCAAAATGTGAGGGTATTTAGCTAAGGTACGAGTTTCTAAACCCAAAAGGGTCAAAATAGGACCAAAAACCATGAATTGTGTTTTCATTGGATATGCTACAAACAGTAAACACATGTCGATTATTGGTTCACAAATCCAAAACCCCGACATCCATATTAATACGATAATTGAATCAGATAATGATGAATTCTTTGAAAATATTTATCCGTATAAAACCGGATGTGAGTTGTTGCAAAAATTCTAAACGACCTCAGGAAGAACAAAAGGAAGATACACTAGATAAAGAAGATCAAAGGCGTAGCAAACGTCAAAGGACATCTACTTTCTTTAGACCAGAATTTGTGACATTTTTCCTTTAAAATGAGTATCAAACATTTAAAACTGCCATGTCTTCTTCTGATTTATTATTTTGGAAAGAGGTAGTCATTAGTGAGATTGAATCAATCTTGAACAACCATACATAGGAATTGATTGATCTTCCTTCCGGAAATAAACTCTTAGGTTCAAAATAGATCTTTAAAAGAAAAATGAAAGTTGATGGCACTATTGACAAATATAAGGCACGACTAATTGTTAAAGGCTATAGAAAAAAAGAAAGCCTTGATTATTTTGACACATACTCGCCAATAACAAGGATAATATCCATTCGGGTGTTAGTAGCATTGACGGCCGTGTATGGTCTTGAAATGCATCAAATGGATGTTAAGACAACTTTTTTTTAAATGGAGAGTTGGAGGAAGAAATTTACATGGAAAATCTGAGGGTTTCGTGGTTCCTGATAAATAAAGGAAAGTGTGCAAACTTGTTAGGTCTCTTTATGGGCTAAAACAAACACCCAAACAATGGCATGCAAAATTTGACCAAGCAATGTTGGCAAATGAATTTAAGATCAATGAGTGTAACAAATGTGTTTATATTAAAAAATACTCCAAATTATGAAGTCATTGTTTGTTTATATGTTGACGACATGTTAATAATGAGTAAAGATATCGCCGATATAAATGCTACTAAGCGCATGCTGGCTAGCAAATTTGATATGAAAGACTTAGGAGTTGTTGATCTGATCTTAGAAATTAGAATCCATAAAAATCCGCAAGGTCTAGCATTATCACAATCTCATTATATTGAAATAGTACTTGACAAGTTCAAGTATTTGAATTTCAATATTACCAAGACTCCAATTGATGTGAGTTGTGCACTTCAAAAGAATGAAGGTGGAAGTGATTCACGATTGGACTATGCACGAGTGTTGGAAAAAGGGTAACCTACTTATCCTGATGTAATTAATCATTACTTGTAAATTATACATTTATCCGTGCATTCCTTTTTCTTATAGTCATTCCCCATTTATGTGGGGATTGAATTTTTAGGGTTAGATGAATGGAAAATGGAGGGAAAAATAAACTTTTGAATTGTTCCTTGTTGCTTTTTGGATGAATAAAATTTTTTGCGCTTAAATAAAGACGCATTCCTTCTTGTTGCTAAAGAGTTGAGAGAAAGTCAAGCCTCGCGTCGTCATCGTCGCTTGCTTGGCTCGGCTTTGAATTTGATCTTGAATTTGGTCAAATGATAGATTGATTAATCTTTTTGGATCAAATTTATTTAATTATTAATTAATTATACAAATAGTGACCCGAGTTATGTTCCAGATCTATTTCTGACCCGCTTTGCTTTTTCCGGATTTTTTCAAACTTCCCGCTAACTGAAAGGTTGTAACCTTTCTGAAACAACACTTTCATGGCTATATATAACCTTTTGATCATCATAAATTCCTTATGATTTTTTTGATCTTCTGCTTTATTTTCTTCTTGCACAATATAAAATTCTCGTGTGATTTACTTTCGCTGAGTGAGTTTGCTGTCGCCGGAGTTTGTTGTACCGCTACACCGATGAGTAAATCGTTCTATCCTGGGAGGATATATTCCAACCACCTCGGATACATTGAGAGAATAATTTTTTTAAGGACACACTATGCATTCAATGGGCTCAATTTATTTCTTACATATTTTTCTTACTGTTTTTGATATTTTCCAAATTCTGTTTTCTGAATTAATTTTCAGTTTCTGCTTAAAGATATTTTTCGAATACTGATTAATAACAAATAGTGGCTAGCGATTGTAACAACTTTCTCTGGTGATTGATGGAGATTGTGGTTATGGATATGTCATTAAGGATAGTAGTTGTGGTTAACGAGAGTTGGATTATAATGGAGGGCAACGAGGGTATGTATATCAATGAAAATGGCCAGATAGAGTGGTCCCGAAATGTCTTCTCTGCATAAATTCTCAAATTAATAGCATTTTAATAATATTAAAATTTGTTATAAATTTTAATCATCCAATTCTATTTAGACCTACTGAGTAATTATAAAAGGAAAAAACGATCACATCTAATAATATAAATCTAAATAATTAAAATTAATTTTTTTAAAACACACACTTAATGACTATAAGAAACGGGCGTTCCAGCACATAAGTCTTTAGCTAGAATATAATAATCAAGAAAGCATTTGATAGTAGGGATCTAGTAGCTCAGTTGGTTGAATATTTGAATTTTCACTTTATTGATGAGTGTTCGAATTCCGCACATTATAATCTCCTCTCCATTTTTCCTTGCCCTACCCCTATGTAATAAATATTTTTTTTTAAAAAAGGAAGCATTTGATATTTATGTATACTCCTTTTATGGATTGATCCTTAAATTTCTAACCTTTAAAAATCCATTCAAAATATACACTGTAATATTTTAGGAACTTCTAAAATGGCCAAACAAACACCAAAAAACAGAAAGGAAGTTGTTCATTATGATCAAAGTGCCAGTGTGGCGTTGCATGTGCTATGCTGATAAGTGAACAATATCTTTAGGCACCTTACCTCTCTTTTCATATACTTTTGACTCTAAATATAGATTTATCAGAAAATCATTAAAAATGGAATATGACAAGTTGACAACAAAAGACTATAGATGTTTCTACGAGGGATAAGTACTTAATTAATTTGTATAATTATTGATCAATTCCCCTGCCATACAAAAGTGAAGAAGTTAGGCTATAGTTCTAAGTAAAACATGTCCCAACCTTCTTTCTCCTTTTCACTACTTAAAACTACAATACCTTTTAATTCTTTCATACTAGAAATTCTCTAATTTAAAGTTTAAACCAAACAAGGACTATTCTTTCTTGAGCCCTAAAACTACCCAAAAAAAAGAAGAACCTGTTTCTTTTGCTACTAAACAATCTTAATCATCATCAACTATCTTAACTCTACACTTCCCAGATCTACACCATCAAAACTAACATTGGTCAGTAAGTCCAGTCACTCGGAAGGAGGAGCTCTTGTGACAGAGATCCCGGCTGTGAGTAAGTATTTTCTGTTCTCACATTACGTATCTGTTGAGTCGTCGCTGCCATATTATTCGGATATTTCAAACCACTGGCCGGAGTTAAGCCGCTCCCGTCATTATAACATCTGGCTTGAACCTGATTCTTCTGCCTAATATCCATAGCTTCTAAGTTCAAGTTCAAGGCCTGGACCACTCTGTCTGGCAGTAAAACTGTAGAACACCCTGAAAATTTCCAAACAAAAAATTGCATATATACATCAGCAGCATAACAAAACAAAGCAAACAAACACAAAAGGTGTCATACATCAGTGAATAAATGAAGAAAATCAGAATCTAAACAAAAAAGGAATATGAGAAATCTGAGTCAACCAGATTATAGCTGGATACTAATTTGAATCTTTCTTTGTTGTTCACACCCACCCAAAAACACACAAACCAATTGAAATGCATCCATATGACTAGACGCTGACACTAAACAACAGTCCAAAACTAGGGTCATCTTCCACTATCAGCGCCATTAGACCATCATTAACAAACATTAAAAAATTAACAAGATCAAATCTTCTCCATTAAGGGTGTGTTTGGTACGAACGAACAATTTTCCAAACAAAAAATTTCAATTTTCTTATGTTTGGTTGGTCAAAATATTCAAGCTTTTAAGGAAAATAACATCCTAATGTAAGTAAGGAAAATAAGTTCCATAAGTGACGTTTTAAATTTCGTGTCTCCTCTCCACCCACCCAACGCCCCCAACACCCCACCTTTGACCATCTCACCCCGAACCCCCACTCCCCACCCCATCCTCATAGTTTATTTTCAAGATCACACATAAATTCTCTAGGGATATTATTTTTTGCTTACTTATCAAACAATATCACGGGTTTGAGCCATGGAAATAATCTCTTACAGAAATGCACGTAAGGTTGCGTACAATATATCCTTGTAGTCCGATCCCCGCGCATAACGGGAGCTTAGAGCACTGGACTATCTTAATTTTTTACCAAACACTAGAAAATAAATAAGAAAATCACTTGTTTTTCAAGAAAACATTTTCCTTCGTACCAAACACACCCTAAGTAAAAAGTTTTAAAAATTGAAGCCTACATCCATAGTCAACCAAGTGGTAATACACATAACCATTTCACTAATCAATCACATAATTTAATTAAATATCTACTGATGACACCATAACAGAGGAAAAAAAGGTCGTACCGGGTTTCTTTCGAGTTTCAGTTTGTGTTGTCCCAATCCTTCTAGGCAAGAAAACACCAGTTCCAGCACACTCCTTTTTACTACCTTGATTTCCTAGAAAAACACCACGCATGCCTGAGCCAGAAATTGAAGAATTCATAGGCCTAGCAACTCCATTTTGGGCTCTGCTCTGACCCAATTGCTGCTGGTTCTGGTTCACCGGGTACTGCCCAAATCCATCTTTACCCGACCCGAACACTACTTGTCCTTGCTTCATTATCTGTTGTTTCAATCGCTTAAACTACACTTCATGGAAGCAAATATATAAATTAAAAGGCAAAAAAAAAGGACAACATTAGCATTTGGACATACATTTGGTTGAAACTTGAATAAAAAAGTTTTTGAAGATGAGATGAAAAATGATTTTTGAGAGTTGAAATTATGTTTGGACGTGCATTTTATTTGAAAAGAAATTGAAGTTTTGTGACTTAGTGAAAAAAACTTATATGCCCAAACGGGAGCTTAATCACATAATATTATTCTATTTATCCCAATTTATATGTCACACTTTCCTTTTTAGTAATCTAAAATATTTTTTTATTTAACAACAATTTAACTTTAAATTTTTTACATTTTACGTTTAATGAATTAATTTATAACTACACAAATATCTTTAATTTATTTTAGATAACAAAATTTAAAAGTATTTTTTTTTTTAAATTTCGTATTCAATCAAACTATATTTTATAAATTGAGACGGATAGAGTAAAACTTACTTGAGCTACTTGCAACTGTGGGTAAGAAAGCGAGGGCTGATTTGAGTTAAATGACCAGAAATTTTGATTAGAGCTTTTTGGGCCTACAGGGACTGTACTGGTTTTCTCGTGCCATAATCCAGTTTTGGTCTGATAAACTCCGGCAGCGTCCTCCATCATCCTAATCCTTGCGACTTCGCCCGCAGCCGCATAAAACTGATAAAAAACGCCATCGTTTCGGTTCACTGGCGACGGAGAAGATGTCTGTGAAGGGCAGTTTAACGTCGACTGAGGCGAACCTGACAAACTCCAACCCTAAAGAAAAAAGCAAAAATTAAAACCTCAATCAACCAAAAACACCATTTAAAAAAGAACCAACAACAACATATTTGGCAGTCGGGGATATGTACATAAATTAAAACCTCAATCACTTGAGCTAAACTTTTACTTTTGTTCAAGAGTTCAAATGTTAATATATATATATAAATACATAAAATATACCATATATATACACTATAATTTTTTAGTAGTAAAGTTGCTGCCATGCGAATGGAGTTTGAGTTCAAATCGTGAAAACAGGCTCTTGCAGAAATATAAGGTAAGATTGCGTATAATAGACCCTTGTGGTCCAATAGCGAAAGCTTAATACACCGGAGTGTCTTTTTTATATACACTATAATTTTTTTTACAGAGGATTCGGATGAACACCCTCTGCACCCTCTAAATTTGCCCCTTGGTCTGGAAGAGTCTAGAGTATATGCAGACTTAACCTGGAAGGTAGAGATTGTTTTCGATAGAGCTCATTATAAAACAAAATTAAAAGTTACCTTTGTGTTTGCATAGCGGAAACCAGAGTCCAGAAGTGTAGAGTGAGCCATTTTTTGAGTTAACCCGGAGATATACTCTTCTTCATCACTCTCTGTATCCACTGACCCGATCACAGACTCAACGGGCGAAGTCAGATCCGAGTGAGGTCCAAACGGGTTAAACCCGGGTCCAAAATCACGTCCAAGGTACTTTCCGACGTCGTTTTTAACCTTAAAGTCTACGAAAAGGTCATCATCAGTAAGAAACTGTGAAGGAAGCCAAAACTCACAATCATCCAACTTCTTTGCCATCTCAACAATACAAAAGATTTGGAAAAGGGAATTAAATAAAGAATCACAGAAGTTGGATGGGTTTACTAAAGAACATTAAGGTTGCTGCTTCTTTAAGGTATAATAATAATTATAGCCACAACAGTGATGTAAAGAGAATCTAATAAGGGACTACTATGGGGCCAGCAAGTTCATATAATGAACTGCAAAAGAGAGAGAGTGGGAACAAAGGTGTTTGAGTAGCCATTTTTATAGTATCCACTTGCTGTGTCAGTAATACTAATAAGTGCCAGCTAGCAAATACTCTATCTACTATTAAATAAAAATGACATTTTTTTGTGATAATGTGTATGTATGTATTAAATAGGCACGAAATTGACAATATTATTTGATTTTTTTTGTTTCACACTCATATTCAGTAACCGTTTGAAACTAAACTAATTCAGATTGGGATTACGCCCGATAATTTCAACTTGAATGATGAAGTGTTTTTTTATCAAAACAACTTCATCCAAACCTTCAACTCTAGATTCTGATTATGTACACAATAACTATTATATGCTTCCTTGACATTTGGGTGCGGCATATACATGTATTGGGCCGTCTTCCTTCTTTCTTCTGTTATGCTGCATTGGGCCCATCACTTAATTTGTTCAGCCCACTAGATTAAAGGAACAAGATGGCCTAAGTTAACAAAGCTAACAAATGTCAACCTCGTAAACTCAGACCAAAGCATTTCACTTAATCATCATCTCATCTTCTTGAACCCTTCTCAAACCATCACCGGAATTCTCACCGGAGATATTATTTTCAACATCCCCCCTCAAGTTGGAGGGGAGAGGAGAAACCCCCCAACTTTCAAAGCATTTCACGGTGAGAAATTCTAGTTAGTGGCTTAGTGAAAATAGCAGCTAGCTAGAGCGTTGAGGGAACATACGAGAGTGAAATTAACCCCGATAGGAACTGTTGTCGGATGAAATGGCAGTTGATATCTACATGCTTAGTCCGCTCATGAAAAATGAAGTTGCGAGCAATGTGAATAGCCTCCTGGCTATCGAAGTGTGTTGGTACCAACAAGGATTGTGAGAGAGATAAGTCTTCAAGAAGACGAAGCAACCAAGTTATTTCAGTTGTCAAGCGTCGCATCGATCTATACTCTGCTTCGGCAGATGAGAGAGAGATCGATGCTTGTTTCTTGGATTTCCACGAAATGGGTGCTCCTCTAAGTGTAATGTAGAAATCAGACACATATTTGTGAGAAAGAGGGAAAGATGTCCAATTTGCATCGCAATAAGCACTCAAGGTGAAAGAGGGTTCTGATGAGAGATAGATACCTTGTGCTGGGTTCAAAGATAGGTATTTGAGGACTCGGAGAGTAGCAGATAGGTGTTCAGTGATTGGGTTCTGCATGTATTGACTGTGTTTGAGCACATCAAAGGAAAAATCAGGTCTGATATTTGTTAGGTAGTTTAATTTTCCTACTAGAAATATGTAGATAGTAGAATCCTGGAGCAAGATTTGATCTTTATTAGGAAATTTGTGTGCAGGATCAATTGGGAAGAAACTTTGGGTAGATGAGAGCAATTAAACTCAAGCAGGAGGTCTAAGATAAATTTTCTCTGGTTAATGATAAACCTATGTGGTTCTCTTAGGACTTCCATCCCCAAGAAATAATGGATACCCCCCCCCCTCCCCCCCAAAAAAATTGACTTTGAATTATGTATTCAAGAATAGTTGAATATAAGTAATTTCCTCTATGTGATTGCCTGTGAATAGTATATCATCCATATACACTGCTATGATAGAAATGAGATCACGTGTTTTCTTGTAAAAAGAGAATAATCATTGAATAAGGTTGAATACCCCTTAAAACTCAGGGCTCCTGCAAGTTTGACACACCATTGCATAGATGCTTGCTTGAGTCCATAGAGTGACTTTTTGAGTAGACAAACATGATTAGGGCTAGGAGGAGTGATACCTGCAGAAAATTTCATGAAAACTTCCTCCTATAGGTCTCCATATAAAAAGGCATTGTTAACATCCAATTGAAAAACATCCCATTCTTTCTTTATGGCTATAATCAATAAATATCTCACTGTGGTCATCTTTACCACTTATGAAAATGTTTTATTATAGTTTGTTCCCTCCTTTTGAACATCCCCCTTACAACTAATCTAGCCTTGAGTCTTTCAATAGAACCATCAGAATTATGCTTTATCTTGTACACCCATTTGCAAGGTAAAGCTTCTTTCCCTTAGGAAGTTTTACTACCTCCCATGTTTGGTTAGATTCTAGGGCAAAGATCTCAGTATTCATAACTTCTTTCCATCCTAGATGAAGGGATGCTTTTGAAAAGCTTCTAGGTTCAATTAAAGAGGAAATGACATGTAAGACATTTTAATTGGTAGAGGATAGTGCATTGAAAGAATAAATAGTGGGATCAGGAGGTTGAGAGAGACAAGAGTGAGTGATGTATGTAAGATAGATGCTATAGCATATGTAATCTCTCAATTAGGAAGGCTTGTGGGAAATTCTATCACTCTTTCTTGTGAGAATAGAAATAGGATTATGTGGTGAAATGATGAATATTAGGTGAGGTTGGTGGTGTAGGATTAGGACTTGGTGTAGTTTGTGGTATAATGGGTGGTGTTTGTGGTTGATGTAATGGTATAGAATAGTCATGAGGTGGATGTGATGATATAGAAGAAGTCTGGTAAATGTAGAAAGAATTGAGGGTGCTTATATGGTCCAAATTTCTCTGCTATAGTCATCAACTATAGTCAGGAAATACCATATCCATCATGAGTAGGGTGCTTATATGGCCCCCAGATATCAGTGTGAATTAATTCGAAAATTCTGATAGATCTTATGTGACTGATAAAAAAAGGAAATCTGGTTTGCTTAGCTTTGGGGCATATGACACACACATATTCAAAATTAACAGGAAAATGAATGAAATGAAACTTTTTCATTGCTGAGAAAGGAAAATGGCCAAGCCTAATGTGCGTTTACTTTACATCTGATACATCATTGGCACAAATGGAATAGGAGATGAGACAAGCTATTGGAATTACTTCTTTTTTCAATTGAAACTACATTGTCATTACTTAAACTATTAATATTTGACACTTTAGGATATAACAGATATACTCCTTCCTTTACTTCACCAAAAGCTCCGACTCTCCTCAAGGAATGGTCCTGCAATATACACTCAGTGAATGTAAAAAATAATGAGCAAACAAGTTGAATACATAACTTATTGACAGAGAGCATATTGTACTTCAAATATGGGACATAAAACACATTCTTAAGAATAAAATTATATAGAATTGGTACACTTCATGTATGTGTGACAGTTATCCTGAAAGAGTTAGGTAGATTGATCTTAACTAGAACAAAAAGTGCAATTAATGATGAAAATAAAGATGAATCAAAACACATATGTTTTAATGCCCCTGAATCTATAATCCAAGTTTTAGAGTTATGAATAGACAAACAAAATCCTGAATACTTTAAAATTGTACCAGCACAAGTATTAGCATTGATCTCTGGATTAGATGTGCTTGTTTTCCCAGCTGCATCTATTTATAGATCATCTTTTCTATCTCTGTACACTGCTCCTTACTGAACTGCATCTACCCATGAGCAACATGTTTATTTTGCACTGTAAAGTTCTCTTGCACTTCCTCTGTTATTCCTGCATTTGCTTTTTTTGTGTTGCATTTCATATTTGATTGGTGAACTCAAAATTCTCAGGAAAGCCATGCAACCTATAGCAATCATCCTCAATGTGTCCCACTTTGTGAGTTGTGACAGTATGTGCAGAACACATTTGAGTTGTACTTGCTTTTCTTTATAAGCTTCTTAGGTGCATATGTTGTTTTTTAGGATAGCTTCCAAACCTTTGTGATGGAACTCCATTTTTGTACCTTGTCTGATTTTCAAACTTTTGAATGTTCCTCCCTTGATTTTCTACCATGAATGAATTTGAATCTGTTGGAATATGTGCATTGACATATACCTCTCTTTAATTTTCATTCTGCAATAATAAAGAATATGCATGATCTATGCTAGGTAAAATGTTAAGCATCAGTATGTGTTCCCCTAGTATGTGAATATACATCATTTAATCTTATTAAGAATTGAATCATTCTCTGATCCTCTAGTAATTTCATTAACTTCTTATTCCCTTCACATGTGCAGTTACAAGTACAAACTACATTTGAATTTAATGAGTCAAGTTCATTTCATAACTTTTTCCGTTTGGTAAAATATTCGGAGATATTTGTGTTTCCTTGTACTAACATACTCAATTCCTTCTACAGATGATAAAATTTTTCTCAATTTGACCTTTTAAATCTATGCTCCAAGCTCATCCACAAATCCTTTGCAGATTTGGAATAGATAACACTATCCCTGATGTCCTTTGAAACTGAGTTCAATAGTCATGTTGTAACCATATCATTACAGCAACTCCATTGAAGATAATCTGCAGAATCCAAATCTGGTGCATTGTAGGATTCATTAATAAAATCAAACTTTCTTTTAGCAGACAAAGCTATGAGAACATACCTTCTCCAACCTGGAAATCCCTTGCCATCAAAGATGGAGTGAACCAAGGTCATTCCAGGTGAATCGGAAAGTTGTAGATAGTAAGGGTGATTTGGATCAGTGATATTAATCTGTTTTTCAAAAGCTGAAGTTGTTCCAACAACAGTTGGGGTCTGTTCACTCATTATCGTTCAAATTTTGAATGATAGACTGCTTAAGTAATGAAGAAGGTTAACAATGATGATGATATGAAGAATGGTTGGATCGAGCTCTTATTGCTCTGATACCATGTTAGAATATTGAGAGTGTGAATTGAAATTTTTTCTTGTAAATTGATGATCAAATCTATATAATGCATATGAGATTTTATACAATTATCCTAGGGACTAAATGCTATTTTCCTAGACTATGTAACTAACTCATTATGGATTTTGTAGACCTCATAAAGAATCAAAAGTGTCACTTTCTCTTATGTGATTCTGTACACAATAATTTTTCTATGCTTCCTTGACATTTGGGCTCCTGCATATGCATGTATTGGGCTTGCTTTCTTCCTTCTTGCTTCTGTTACGCTGCATTGGGCCCATCACTTAATTTGTTCAGCCCAGTAGATTAAAGGAACAAGATGACCCAAGTTAACAAAGATAACAAATGTCAACCTCGTAAACTCATACCAAAGCATTTCACTTTATCGACTCATCTTCTTGAACCCTTCTCGAACCATCGCCGGAATTCTCACCGGAGATATTATTTCCAACACAATGTGTATAAAAATGGAAAAGATATTAAACATACAGGTATGGTGTATTTTAGTTCACACCTATTGTTGGTTAGATTATCCATATTAGTTGAAGACATTAATTGTAGCTCAAGTAGTACAAAGATTAATTATTTGTCTTTTGTATAATTTATGATCTGGACAATTTTCCACTTATGAAATATGAGAATTTTGAAATAAAGATCAATTATATAATAATCATCATCAAATGTTAAAGGATATGTAATCTTAATTACTCAGTATTTAAGTTTAAAGACAAATATCTTAAACAAGAACATAAGTATGTAGTACAATTATTACTCCTACAAGTACGCATCAAATGCTAGAGATCGTACACAGAGATGTAGAAAACGACTATCAACTTGCGTTTGTCAAGTATTTATCTTCTGCCGATTTTGATCTAGAACTTTAGTGCAAAAAAATTTCTAAACAATCTTTCTTTGTCTTCTAGGAAAAATAATACTAGTCCTTTCGTCTTACAAGAGTCCAATCACTATGATCAATATCATCTACTTTCTCGGTGCATTTTGACATGGGTTCATTAATTTTACACGTTATTTTAAGTGTGTAATAGAAGTAATATAGATCATAGGAGTATCTTTTTAGAATCATTCATAAATATACATGTGATATACACGGTATATATATTGCCTTGTATATACCGTGTATATCACGGACATACAAGGAAACACTTACCATAAATTAGTCATGTGTATATCACAGTACACATTGTAATTAGCCGTGTATACAAACTTAACATATTATAGTTAGCCGTGTATATTTAGTATTTAGGTAACATTATACACTTACCATAATTATAGAATTCTTGTACAAATAGAATAAGGTTTTAAAAGTAGACTAGAAATAAGATTTTTCATATTATGAAAAATGTAAATTGTATATATACTCATTCATTAATGAATTTTCTTTCGATCATAATCTAAAGTTATATGAATCACTAAGTAATAGTAGTGACATATAAGACGGGACAAGAGAAAGTATTATTATTTGTACTGTTCAATTTTTCACATAAAATTTAAGGGGAGCTAGTGCTTTCCCTTTTTTTTTTTTCCCTACAGGATTGATATGCATTAATCAAACACTAGTTATTTCTAGAAACTACAAAGAAGTAGAAAGCCTTATTGACAGCCCAAACGGAGAAGTTTTCACTCCAAGAAACTTCATGGAGAAGTGATAAAGTTGGCGAAGCTAATCTATGACTATACGTATAGGTTCCCTATTTATATATGAGAACTACATCATGCTTGAGATGCTAGATATCCTCGCAAACCGTTGTCACATCCAAAGAAGGAGTAATTCTCCTATTTAGCGTATCAATCATTGTTGATTAATCTGACAATATCTGTAAATTCCTCCATCCTTACACTATCGCAATTTATATTGCTTTCCGAATTGTTAATACTTCAGTTATCACGACTTTTACAACAAAATAAATTGGGCTATCATAGGTATGAATTGCTTGAACATTATCTTTCAAATCTGCCGTTGAAATACTCAATTTTCGAGTATTTAGAACCACACCTACACCAACATAAAGTAACACATTTTTTAGAGAAAAGTTAGTAAAGTTGGGCAACTCACAACATATCGCTCATATCACATAGTGCCCGCACTATTTATTTCATCGGTAAACTCATTAAAGGCAAATAATGTTTTTAAATAAAATTTTGATATCACTCCACAACAAAGAACTAAACACATAATCCTTTCTAGCTTTTGAAATAATCCATAAAATAAAGTTTTTTATAAAATTCAAAATTTTTCAAAAAATCGTCCTGCTTTACATGATTTAATATTACCAAGTGAGGTAAAAATTGCACACTTGTCAAAATTAGTTGTTTGTCCTGAGCACCTAGCATTGATATAGTTGATTTGAGAAATACTACTCATATCAGCTTTATAAAAAATAAATGGATCAACTGCAATAAATAAATGCGAAATTGAATGTTTATTTCTTCCTAACTTCAAGCCTTTTAAAATTTCTTGTTGTTTAGTTGAGTGCAGAAACATATACCATTTAAAGAATATACATGATTAATTTTCTGAATTGGTGTTATTCAAAATCTTAACTTTCTCCCCTTTAACATTATATATATATTTTTTCAAACATTCTGTCTCTTCTCTTCTTTCAACAATTTTCTCAATAATTTTTTTTTCTTAAGAGAAGTTTTAAAGGAAAATCTTTGAAAATTATTGCATGCATATTTGAAGGCTCCGTTGTATATCATGTAAGGTTTATTGTCCAACCCAACTACAACCGTTTGTAGCGAGGACGATCAATTCTAAAAGATAACATTCTACACGCCTCAACGCACGTGCAGAGTTAAAGTACCGCAAAATAATTCATCTAGACCCGTCGTTAAAAAATCACACTATATATACAAGGTCAAAATTACTTTTTGTATATATATATAACAGATGTTGAATTCACTTGGCTTTTTCGTATGTTTACTTCTTTCTACTATGAATCCTCTTTATGAAAATAATTGTTCCGCCGCTCCAAAGACTAAAATTTACGTCACTAGTTTAACAATTGTTATTTCTTAAGGAGACTACCTGAACTTTCACTTTATTGACGAGGGTTCAATTCCCCACATTATAATCACCTCTCTCATTTCTCAACTCCCCTTCCAATTATTTTTTGATATTTTCTTAATTTACAATTTGACTATAGTAAAGAGAGTCCGGAACTTAAATGACCCAAAAAGTGAGGAAAGCAACTAAAATAACCTAAGAAAAATAATTGGTACATTAGTACCTTTTGCGCAGTAGCGCAATAGGGGCAAACATAACGAGCCATCGGGTTCTTCCCCGATGGTCCCCCACTTCACTTTAAAAAACGCCATTAAAAACAAGATCTGAGGTCCCACATTCGAAATTTATCGTTTTTGTGTTAATATTTAACCCGAAAGTTAATATTTTTGGTATATTCAAGTCAAGAACAAATTCGAAGCTTGAATTTCGGAATAAAGCGACGTAGAACTCGATTCGAAAACTCAAGAAACAACCTTCAATCTAGGTATTTTACTATGAACTTTCTAATTATATTGTTAAATACATTATAATCCTACGCATGATTAATATTTCATAGTCTCGAATTTCAAAAAAAATAGTGTTTTTCGCAATGTTTTTTGCACAATGCCCGTCCATCTACTGCCCAACCCCTTTTTCAATTTCTTTTTATTTGTTAATTGTTTGTTAATTATTTGATCAAAAACATATTGTAATCTGCTAATTGTTAATTATTTATTAATTGTTTGATTATAAAACAATATAGTAATCTCCTAATAATTTTTTTATCTGTTAATTATTTATTTGTAAAATTGTTTATTCTATGATAATTATTAATGTGCCAATTATTTATCTAATTTTATGTGTTAATTTTTAATTAATTATTAATTAGTTTGTTAATATAATTTTCCGTTAAATGAACGTCATTACTTTAATGCTTAGTTTAGGATTGATTGTAGTTAGTATAATAATTAATTATCAATTATTAAGTAGTAATGGTTAGTCATTAGTTTAGGATTGAACATCATTAGTTTAGGATTAAAAATATTATTAATATAATTTCCATTGATTGTAGTTAGTATAATAATTATTATAAATTATTAATTAGTAATAGTTCATTCTTAGTTTAGGATTGAACATCGTTAGTTTAGGATTAAAAATATCATTAATATATTTTTTGTTGATTGTAGTTAGTATAGTAATTCATTATCAATTATTAATTAGTAATAGCAAATTCTTAGTTTAGGATTGAAAATCATTAGTTTAGAATTAAAAATATCATTAATATAATTTTCATTGGTTGTAGTTAGTATAATAATTAATCATCAATTAGTAATAGTTAATACTTAGTTTAGGATTGAAAAACATAAATATTTTAATTCGCAAATTTAGATAGTTAATATAATTTTCCGATAAAGGATTAGTTAGTTAGTATAATTTTTAAAGGATTAGATAATTAATGTTAGATGATAATGAATAATTTAAATAATATTTGTACAGATACGACACTTCCATGGATCCCAACGTTCATTTGGGACCCATCGATAGATCAGTTTTTAGTCTATAGGATAATCATAGGTCCGAGATATTATGGACCGACGAAATAAATATGAGGACGTTGTTCCATCCCCGTAGGGTGGAACATGCGTGGGATCTATATAGGATCAGTCCCCACATTCTTCCATCTTAGATATACTATATCGGGATGATATCTATTGTTGTGTCGCTATTGGTCGGGTACAACATGATCGGGCTCTTATAACGGCCATGGTTGAGTGATGGCGACTGGAGATATACACATTTCATCTCCGCACTGGTAAGGCCACTATCACGATTCAGGATGTGGAGGTCATGTTTGGATTATGGGTAGATGGACTCCCATTATACACTGAGGATCTTTCTCAGTGGCCGACATTAGGGTAGAAGTTGACTAGTCTCACTGGATACGCACCTCAGCCCGGTGATATTCATGGATAGAGTCGAGTGGCAATGTCTGCTCTTTGTGCTTACTTCCTATTACAAACAACACATATCAGGATATTATGAATCGTCGTGTCCATCTATATTTACTCATCATATTTGAGACATCATGTTCCCGAACACATCGGATTCTCATATGAGCGTAAAATATTTGCTATTTCTGACCGATTTGGACCAATTGGGAGATTACAGCTTGGGCGGTGTGTTCTGACTTACCTGTATCGATGTCTATGTCGAGCGTCTATGGGCTCTATAAGTGATGTCTGTGGATTTTTCGCTCTCCTCCAGGTAATATATTTAAGTGTGTAATTTTATCCTAAATATAGCTTTTTAAAACGATGACTAATAAATTATTTTTTAATAACCCTTTCAGATATGGGTGTGGGATAGAATGCTGCATTTTCTGCCCGTACCTGCCCTCGGCTTGACTTCATTAATGATGACATGCCCTACACACGGAGATGGACGGGAGTCATATCCCGAGATATGAATACGCACCATATTATTCTTCCGTTCAGGGATCAACTTGATCGTATGACGGATGGTAGGGTAAAATTGTTTGATTTTACATTATTACCTTATTTTTTTATTATTGGCTTTATTATTTACTAATTTGTGGTAATTTTTTACAGCTTTTTATATGGACGTCGTATGTTCAGTTTTTGGATCAATTGCCGGTGTTTTGCAGGGCTGGTGAGGCCGTGTGGATGTTGTGTTGTCCATTGGTACACATGGAGATTGTTGAGGATCACGCGCCCCACCGCGTCTTACGACAGTTTGGACATGCACAGAATATTCCTGACCTCACTGATTGGGAGCACCGCTACTATATGCGGGATGAGCGTTTGACCGCCACTCCAACATACCAGTCTTTTATGTACACCCAGATCGATTGTTGGGCTAAGAGGTTGCAAGGCACAATGGTGGTCGGACATACATCTCCAATCGAGGTTTACATGGAGTGGTACCGGCAGATCACATGCAGCTTGATTGGCAACCCCGAGATACGAATGAATTAATCCTACCACAATAAATTATAATTTATTCCACTAAACAATTGTAATTGCACTCCTCAGTTTAGTTTTAAAATCTTTCGTTAAATTTTATTTAACTCTCTATGTTAAGATTATAGATACCAACCAATTAAATTAAATCATTGATAATTTAATTCTTTGACTAATTAAATCCTCTAGACTTCCGCTTAACTTATTTCATGTGACGGATACAAAATCCATCTGCAGAAGTTTTACATGAAAATCATAAGCATCCATAAGGGGGTATCATCAATCTCAAAGTCGAGACATGGATTTTATCAACTAATTATTATTTCTCAAATGTTATTTATTACTATCCAACCTATCAGATACATTGACTCACAATAGAGTCGTACCTTTTGATAAATTAAAATAATAACAAATCACATTGATCATAATAATCATATCAAGATTAAGAGTATAAGTACATTTAACGAGAGCTAGAAAAATTGTTTTACATTATTCAGTATAAAAACACTTATCTTTACTTGGTACGTTCAATACATACAAAATATACTAACACAAGAAGCTGGAACTATACCGGTCCCATAATGAAGATATATTATATTTAATTTTGCGCTACAATCATACCAATAGCTTTGTTCAATTTCCATCTTAGATTGTGAACATAAACTTTATACCTATAAGAACCAATGATTTAATCTTTCGAGTATAAGCTAAACTCTATACACTAAATCATCCACAATATAAGTAAATGACACACATACAAATACATGATCTATTTAACTCTTTATGAACAAAATGAATAAATAATAGTTGTACAATAAATACTATATCCAAACACATGATTAACAATATATATCCCAACATACATATCATCTCACGAGATGATACAATTTGAAACTTCATAAAAAAAAAAAGAATTAGAGATCAGCTAATTTATAAAATTGTTCAAATCCTAAGAAAATATTCACACGAGATTCTGTTGTAGTGTATGTTCCCGACTTGCATCAAGTTGGTTACGATATTAGTTGCTATTATATGTATGGATTCTTGATTCCATTTGTATAAAAAAAAATTATCATAGGTTTTTCAAGTTCTTGCATGTATGCTCTAATGGGAAGGTAAATAGTTATTGGTATCAGGTGTTTATATCCAGTAAACTTAGTTTATCATAATTAAGTAATTTAATACACTGAAAATATATATTAATAAATCATGGTTGAGTGTATAAATATATCTATAATTAAATAGATGTCATGTATATATTTATTTGGTGTAAATATTTTATGCTAATAATTTTTTAGCGAGATTGCAATATTGTTTGCTACTACTGGCTTATACGCCATCCGCTCACATGACAGAGCAAGTGCCCTTTTGACCCGCACATATAATAGTGGTATTATGACTAGGGATGGCAACAAATCGGATCTGGATCGGATCCTACTAGATACCTGAATTCAGATCCGTTTTTCATACCTGAATCCAGATCCATCGGATTCATAAAAATCATATCCAAATCCGGATCCATCGGATCCGCCGGGTCCATAGATCGGATCTGGATTCACATGTAAAAAAATTTGCCTTGCTAAAAATGTAACATTGCTAAGAATTTTTTTTTCAACTGACAAACGATTTTTGCTTAGCTAACAGTTTAATGTGTTCCAATTTTGAAATGTCCATATGAGATATTTTGTTCGTTGTCTCATTTTGATTGTGAGTTATTAATTGAAAATGTTGGACAATGACAATAGTTGTGGAAAATGCTGACTAGTATTTCCACAATGCAGAACTTGCATGTGCTTGGAATCTTTACAAATGAAGTGAATAAAATTTTAACTACTTGTCTATGGAGATGTTAGTCATTCACTAATATAACATTGATTTTAGTATTGAAGTTACCTCTTTATTTTTTGGTTTTTGAGTTAACGCTGGGATAAATTAAACTTGTTTTGAGAATTAAACTTGCAAGGATGTGCTTAGCAATTTTAAGAAAATACTTATAAAATTACATTTTAGGTTATGAATATATTTAATAAAAATGGATTCACGGGTTGGATCTGGACCGGATACGAATCTCAAATGCAAGATTCAGATCCAGATCCGATCCGTCAGAAACGGATCCGGGTCTGATACGGATCCGTCGGATCCAAATTTTGAAGATCCATATCCTATAAAACGGATCTGGATCCACCGGATCCGGACCGGGTCCAGGATCCATTGCCATCTCTAATTATGACTAGCAAATGGTTGATTAGACAAGGTAGGTTTGGAATCAAATTTGGGTGTGTTTGGTATTAGGGGCGGAGCTGTAACATTAGATATGATTTTGAACAAACTCAATAAGATTTGTTTAAGCATTGTATTTGGATTAAGAAATTCATTAAATATGTTTGAATATTTAATTATGAGAATTATTTTAATCAAATAGTAATTCTTTTTATTATTGGTGGGTCGTGGATTTTTCTTTTGTTTATTGTAGTTTCCTCCAATAGTTAGTTAGTTTGGAACATTATCTGATTTCTCTTCTCTTGGCTAAATACCTGTGAGATATAGATCTTGGCGTCTAAAGTTTCATTTCTCTTCTTTTCTATATTCTCCTTCTTTTCCAACCGAGGATAAACAAATCAAAATAGAGATTAGGTATAATGGGAATTGTATTTGTATTTAGTGCCATAGCATCTTACAAGATTATTCCATTAGAACATTCCTTAGAAAAGAACCATAAAACAACCGGCCAATTCTTAAAATAGTTCAAATCCTAAGAATATAATCTGATGTATAGGATTATATATTTTACTTATTATTCCCTCTTGCATCAACTTGGTTATGATATTGATTGCTATAATTATATGGATTCTTGATATATAGTTGCATCAATATTCTTTTAGGTTTCAAGTTCTTATATGTCCTAATGGAATATTGCTTGCTTGCTGTTAAAACTGGAAGTATATAGCTGGTTTATATCAAGTATATCATTTGTATATAAGGCAGTTAGTGATGAGTTAGTTAAAGTTTGTTAGTGCTAGTTAGTTTTTTATTTGTGTGATGATTAGATGACAATTGTATACAACTATATGAGCTTGTAAGAGGCAACTAAAAATACTTCATTCTCATGTATTGAATCATTAAGAAAACTAATACAAAAGATATTTTCTCTCTTCTTCATTGTCTTGCCGATCACCATGGATGAGCTTGAGCTCATTACATGGTGCATTCTTGATAAATTGATACGGTGTCAGAGTGGAGGTCCTAATACTGGTATATGCGATTCAAAATTCATCAAAGAAGAAGCAATTGGACAATCGAAGCCATGACAGAAGAAACTGTGATCACGATTGATCATCACCATCCATTGTACTTGCAGTCATCAGATGTACCTGGACTGGTATTGATCCCAAACCAAACTCATAGGACCTGAGAACTTTACACCGTGGAGTAGATCAATGAAGTTAGCTCTAAGAGGTAAAGGAAAATTAGGTTTCGTTGATGGAACTTGTATCAAAAGTAAATACAAAGGTAAATTGAAAGAATTGTGGAAGAAATGTGATGCAATAGTGCTTTCATGGATAGGTAGCACAGTTTCTAGTGAGTTAATTCCCAGTATTGTGTATGCTGGTAGTGCCAAGCATATTTGGGAAGAGTTTGAGAAGAGATTTGATAGATCGAATTTGACTAGGATCTATTACTTGTGTTCAGAAATTGTGAATCAGAAACAAGGAAATGGTTTTGTTTCTCTAGATCATCATAGCGTACTTCCACATATCCACTCAAAGGAAGGTCTTTTCGTAATGGATGACCCTCAAAACCATAATCTGTTGATATACGGCGTAGATTCGGATGATTGATGGAAGAAACACCAAACATATCCCAAACTTCTCGCTCCCACCGGCCGGCTGATGGAAATAGACTGACTACTGGAGATATTCGTGTTACTTCATCTGCACTGCTTTGTACACGAATGCGTGAGTTATACCAAATACTCAGTAAATTAAAGACCACTTCAAATCTTTGTTTTCGAGAGGGATAATCAACTCCGCAAATATCGATCGAAACTTGAACCCTTGTATAGGTATGAAATTTCAGAAAGCACAACAATTGTAATAGGTAGTCCGTATTGGTATCAGATCTATTCCCATGTTCTGATCTTTCCATTGTTTTGACCCATTTCTTGGGTAAAGTCTCCCAACTATATAAGTGGATACTATTCAAAGATGAAGGTCTTGTGGGATGAACTAGATGTAATGGTGCCATTATATTTATATTTTGATCAGTCGAAGCAATACACAGATCACCTCAAATATCAGAGGTTGATATAGTTTTTAATAGGATTGAATGAGAGTTTTAGTAGCATAAAGAGTAATTTGTTGCCTAAAGGTTCAAATGTGACTGTGAATGAGGCTTATGCATTCACTACACAGGAGGAGAGTCAGAGATCTCTAGGTGTTGTTGACACACAAAGAGAACCATTGACAATGCTTGCAAGAAAGACACAAGGTTACAGATACAAAAAGCCAATACAAGGGATGCAAGGAGGAGCACCTTGTAGAGAATATGGTTACAAAGGTCACAAGACAGATGAATGTTACAGAATTATGGGGTATCCATATAATTTCAAAAGCAAGAAAGAAGAATGGGCAGTCTACTCAGCTTAAGATCTTTGTTAATGCAACCACTGCTGATGACGCGATTGAGTCTAGTGGATCAGGAAACAGAAGTAGAGGATTGTTCTCACCTCAACAGTATTAGGAAGTGTTGAACAAGTTTAATGAGTCTGCTTCAACCAAATATATGACTAACATGGCAGGTGTTGCTTTTCTATTATCCAATGCTATAACATATGAGTGGATAGTAGATTTAGGTGCATCTCATCATATTACACCATGCAAGGAACTTTTAACTACACTTAGGAGGTTAGAGGCACAACAAAACAGTAAGGTACAAATTCCAAATAAAGAGAAGTCACAAATAGAACACTCATGAAGTGCAAGGATACTAGGTGGCCACACAATTCAAAATGTATTACATGTGCCAGACTTCAAGTTTAACCTGTTGTCTGTGTCAAAAATCACAAAGGAGCTATGTTGTGCAGTCTACTTTCTACCTGATTACTGTGTATTTCAGGGTCTCTTTAATGGCAAGGTCATGGAGATTGGTAGAGAAAGAGATGGATTATACATTTTAAAGGATCATGTATCAATAAATACACCAACAATGAGCAATTCTCTAGTAACAAGTAATAAGGATAGTCAACTTTGGCACATGAGACTGGAACACCCTTCAGTGGGAGTAATACATCATATCACTTCACTCAATCTGAAAGATCATGATGGCATACATGAGCTTTGTAAAATTTGTCCTTTATCAAAACATCATAGGTTAAAATTTTCTACTAGTGATAGTAAAACAGATGCTAGTTTTGCTTTGATTCACTTATATGTTTGAGGATCATATAAGAAGCCTCATGTGATAAAAAAAAATAGTATTTTGTGACTATAGTAGATAATTTCACTAGATATACTTGGGTGTGTTTCATACAATGTAAATGTGAAGTGTTCACTGTAATTTAGGATTTCATATGCTTAATAAAGAATCAGTTTGATTGTTATGTCAAGATACTAAGATCTGATAATGGAACAAAATGTTTTAACTCTAAGTGTGTTGATTTGCTTGTCTCACATGCAATAATTCACCAAAGTAGTTGTCCTTATACCCCTCAACAGAATGTATTTGTAGAAAGGAAGCATAGAGATATTTTTGAAATGGCTAGAGCCTTAAGAATTTAGAGTATGGTTCCCATATATTTTTGGGGAGACTGTGTGAGAACAACATTTTATCTCATCATTAAGTTACCCTCACCAAACTTGAATGGTAAAAGTCCCTATAAATTATTGTTTGGAAAAATACCAGCCTTAGACCACTTAAGAGTCTTTGGTTGTTTATATTATGCAAGTAATTTACCTAGAGGGGACAAGTTTGCTCCAAGAGAAAAGAAGGGTATCCTGATTGGTTGCTCAAAAACACATAAATGATATGGATTGTATGATTTAGTTTCTAAGGTGATATTCATCAGTAGGGATGTGACCTTCAGAGAGACAGTGTTTCCATTCAAGTTAGATGAGTCAAATACACAGGTGAAAGACATATTTCTTCCAGAAGTGCCTTCTGTAGTCCTAGATGAAATAGAGGGAAATGATAGCAGAAATTTTCCTTAATCTAGTCCTATTCATAATATTGAAGGTGACATTATAGAGGATATTGTGACAGCTCAGCCTCAAGGTGATGTTACTGATAGTGATGCTAGGATAAATGAACCAAATGAGGAAGAAGTTGAAGTAGAACTTGAAAATCATACAAACAATGATGCACATGATGCTTATGATGTGCCCATACTATAACAACATGTTGAATTAGATGAGAAAATGCATGTTCTTCAAGAAGAAGTCCAAACAGATCAACTTATCAGGCCTAACAGAATCACCAAACTACCTATATGGCATAGTGACTATGTTATATCACAAAAGCCTTCTGGTGAACAATGCTCTTATCCCATATCCAATTACATTGCTTATTCACACTTGTCAACATCATATCAAGGTTATATGAAATGTTTGTCAGTAGCAGTTGAGCCAAAAAAAATTCAGGAAGCATCTAAGAATGCTTTATGGATAGAAACAATGCAAAATGAGGTGAATGCAATAGAGGAAAACCATACATAGAAGTTGGTTCCACTACCACCAGAAAAGCAGCTCATTGGATCAAAGTGGGTATATAAAGTAAAGTTGAAGGCCAATGGAGAGGTGGACAAGTACAAAGCAAGATTAGTGACAAAAGGGTACATAGAAAAAGAGGGTCTAGACTATCATGAGACCTTCTCATCAGTGGCAAAGATGGTCACTGTAAGAACAATGATCAGCATAGTTGTAGCTTATGATTGGAAGCTATTTCAAATGGATGTCAACAATGTTTTTCTTCAAGGAGATTTGGAAGAAGAAGTATACATATCTTTGCCATAACTTTTTCAGAGGCAAGGGGAAACAAGAGTATGTAAACTGATGAAGTCATTATATGAACTTAAGCCAACATCAAGACAGTGGAACATCAAATTTACCACAGCCTTGATTAATGCAGGTTATTCACAAAGTGCACATGATCATTCTTTGTTCACCAAGAAGCAAAAAGGGAAGATGGTGGTTGTCTTAGTGTATGTTGATGATCTACTTATAACATGAAATGATGCAGATTTAATTGCTTAGACAAAGAAGTACTTGCACAGTAAGTTTAAGGTGAAAGACTTAGGCATATTGAAGTACTTCTTAGGAATTGAAATAATGAGATCACAACAAGAAATTCTGCTTAACTAGAGGAAGTATACTTTAGATCTAATTGCATAAATGGGGCTCAGTGGTTTAAAACCATTTTCTACTCTTTTGGATGCAAATGTCAAGATAACTTCTATAGAATATGATGCAATAGATCCAACAGAGGGGAGACCTGATGATCCACTCTTAGAAAATACAGGATGATATCAAACGTTGAATGGAAAACTAATATACTTGACTATTACAAGGCCAGACATACGTTTTGCAGTGCAAATGTTGAGCCAGTTCATGCAAGCTTCCATGAAGTCACATTGAGATGCAACTCTAAAGGTGGTGAAGTGTGAAAATATCATCTGATCTGGGAGTGCTACTGAATAGATAGTCTATTGTTGAAATGCATGTCTTTTATGATTCAGACTGGGTTTCATGTCCAAACACAGGGAGATTAGTGACAAATTTTTCAACGCAACTAGGCGGATCACTCATCTCATGGAAGTCCAAGAAATAACATACAGTCAGTAAAAGCTCAGTAGAAGCAAAATACATAGGTCCATGGCTTTTGCAGTCTCAGAAGTGGTATGGTTGACAGGCCTGCTTAAGGATCTTCAAGTTGTAGTTATGATGCCAATCAAGGTGTTTTGTGACAGAAAAGCAGGCATACAAATAGCTGCAAATCTTATCTTTCATGAGCGGATAAAGCACATCGAGATAGATTTCCACTTGGTTAGGAAAAAAATACAAAGATGGGCTAATCAAAACAATCTACCTCAACACTAAGTCACAGGTAGTGCCGACCAAAGGGCTAGGAGTAGCTCAACTCCATCTTCTATTATCCAATCTAGGAGTTATTGATGTGTTTCACCCAGCAGCTTGAGGAGGAGTGTTAAAACTGGAAGTATACATCTGGTATGTATCGAGTATATCAGGCAGTTAGTGATGAGTTAGTTAAAGTTTGTTAGAGGTAGTTAGTTTGTTATTTGTGTGATAATTAGATGACAATTGTATACAACTATATGAGCATGTAAGACAACTATAAATACCTCATTCTCATGTATAGAATCATTAAGCAAACTAATACAGAAAATATTTTCTCTCTTCTTCATTGTCTTGCCGATCACCATTGATGAGCTTGAGCTAATTACATGGTGCATTCTCGATAAATTGATACTTGTACACCATTACGTCACATACGTTTACATGACAATATATTCTAGATGTCGTATAGATTCTTGTGGTCCGATCCTTTTTCGAATCCCGCGCATAACGAAAGCTTAGTGGACCGCACTTCCTGCCTATTAACCCACAAGGTGATTGATATTATAAGTAGTAGACAGATCAATTGATTAGACAATGTAGATATGGAATCAAACTTAGTGTTTTTCGACTTCCTACTTGTATAGTTCATTGATTTGTCATTAGTCCAACTTACATTGGAACGATGTTTAGTAGGGACCATATCACTCACATGCCTAAAATTATTTTTGGGCCATTCCATTTTGTAGTCACTAATTAAGGGGAAGAGAATGTATATCAAGTCATCAATCATCAACTTTCCGTGGACAACACCAAACCCACATTTCATTGTTTCGGTATATGTAACAATAAAATTTGCGTCAAAGATATATCACACAATCATAGTATTTTATTTAAAATGTTTTAGATATGTTATTATCTTTATGAATTCTCTGATTTCCTTTTTGAAAGTAAATAAAATAAATTCAAAAACTTTTGAGTTTGACCTTGAATATAGGAATGATAATCTTGAATTTAACTAGCATCAACAAATAATTTGAATTCATACTCCTTGAATCTTAAGTTGCTCTACATTTTTTAGTACTTGAATGCTTGTAGAGAAATATGTAACGTATGATCCACAAACTCCCTCTTATTTCTTGTTTGAATTTTAGTGTCCTTTTTGAATTATATGAACCCCTATTTATAGTTGTAGGGGAGAAAATTTGTGATGAGGACAAACTCTTTTCAACCAATCAGATTAAAGTAACATGATGATATTTGATTGGCTCAAATATGTCACTTATACATGTAATAATACTTTTTTTTTATTTGAGCGGGCATACTACATCCTTTTGACATATGTCATAACCTATTGATTCTTTTATGAATTTGACACGTAGCACCCAACTGGGTCTTTAGGATAAGATAACAATGTGAGCTTAGTAAAATGGGCTCATTATTTGTTGTAGTCCAATTAAATGGACTAGCCCAATGAAATCGGACTATCCATATTTATTGAACACAATCCAATTATATAACAAGTAATTGCACGATATATCCTTCAAATTGACTGGTCTTTAACTTTTTTCCCTTTAAAATTGAACTTATATCTATAGAATCTTAAGTTACTTACATAAGTTGTGGATATTATGATGCATAACTTATGTCTCTATTGATATACGTTTAATTTTAAAAGGCAAAAATTAAAGACCAGCACAAAATGGGGAAAAAGTGCAACTGACCCTTTATATAAGCTCATATATTTGTTTGGGTTAATATATCTTGAATTAAATATAGTCTATACTATTTTATAGATTTAAATCCAAATTGTCTACCTATGTACAAAATTTCCATGTCGCATAAAAACATAAATATTTGAGTAGACGTTTTTTTTTTCTTTCTTCATTTCAGCCTAGTGGCTATATATTTACCGTTCATCACTTAGAAGAGAGTTTCTATACTTCTCATCCTCCATTATTCACGTACCACCTCTACTTCACAACAAAATTCGAGAAGAGAAAAAAGAAAAAAAATATACAAAACCATTTCCTAGAATTGTTTTTCAGTTTTCACAAGCAAGAACGTTATTCTCCTCTCTCTTTTTTTTTTTATATAAATAAGGAGAAGATTAATTAATTAATTAATTAATTAATTAATTAATTATCAAGTCAGAAGGAATTGGAGTTGAAAAAAAATGGGCAAGGGTAAGACAATTGGTGTGGCAGTGGATTTTTCAAAGAGCAGCAAGGCAGCTGTGAAATGTGATAAATATACCGTGACTGTCCGTGATATACCAAATTGTCTATATCACGGTTTGGAGACTATTTTGTACTATATTATTTATAATTAATTAGCATTGTACACTTACCATAATTGTAGAAGTCTTGTACAAATAGAATAGAGTTTTGGGAGTAGAATAGGAATAGGATTTTCTATATTATGGAAATTATAAATTGTATGTTTCTTGGTACTAACTTGGTTTCATGGTCTGCAAAGAGACAGTCTACGTTATCACGCTCTAGTGCGGAGGCCGGGTATTGAGGGGTCGCCAATGTGGTCTCTGAATCATGTTGGTTACGTAATCTTCTCTTAGAACTTCATTGTCTCATTCAGAAAGCTACCTTAATTTATTGTGATAATGTTAGTGTCATCTATCTCTCTGGTAATCCGGTTCAACACCAGCGCATTAAACATGTCGAGATGAATATACACTTTGTTCGCGAAAAGGTAGCTCGTGGACAAGTACGCGTCTGTCATGTCCCTTCCCGGTATCAAATTGCAGACATCTTTACGAAGGGTCTTCCCTCAGTTTTATTTGAAGATTTTAGGGACAGTTTTAGCGTACGAAGACCGCCCGCTATGACTGCGGGGGTGTGATAAATATACCGTGACTGTCCGTGATATACCAAACTGTTTGTGATATACATGGTAAGTATATCACAGTTTGGAGACTATTTTGTATCATATTATTTATAATTAATTAACATTGTACACTTACCATAATTGTAGAAGTCTTGTACAAATAGAATGGGTTTTTGGAGAGTAGAATAGGAATAGAATTTTCCATATTATGAAAATTATAAATTGTATATATACTCATCATTAATGAAAATAATTAAGAAATTATTTCTTTCAAAATGTACCGTTGAAAACTTGGCTGGTAAAGGTGACACAGTTTACATAATCCACATCAAGACTCACACTCTCAGTGAGTCCCGCGACCAGCTCTGGGCAAAAACTGGTTTTCGTAAGTTCTCCGATCGGTGTAATTTAATCTGTTATACGTACATTCAGTGCAAAGTTAAGGGATTCAATTGAATTTTCATTAGCCCGAAAATTGTGCTGTGCAAATAGAGTAAAAATGTTTTTTTCTTGGTTAATCTATGAACTGTTGAATTAAAAATCCCCTTGACATTAGAAAAAAAATCTAATGGTAAAGGAGGTTCGAAAATTGCCTTTTACTCATAAGTTTAAATCTTAGAGGTGACACTTTAGTATTTTTCTTAAATCCTCTTGTATAAATTTATGGCTTCATCACTAGTTATACCATGTCGCCTGTTTAATTTTTTAGGTAACTGGTTCTATATTATGTGCTTGTATTTATCTTTAAGTGACTTTTTGTTAGGAGTATTTTTAGGTTACATGGAGTAAAAATTCTTTTACACTTCCAATGTACAAAATTACATTAATTTTTTATTTATTTTGGGAATGTTACATTTGGTAGCTCACCAAAAATAATTACACCCGCAGCTATATATACAAAAAATATACACTACTTATGTATGTTATATGTATATTATACATTAGTATGCATAAATATCCATTGCCGACTATTATTTTGGTGGACACCTATACAGTGAAAAATCTCATTCATTTATATAGTTAAACAACAAAATCTGACATTAATCCTATATTGATTAGCGATAAATTATCAAAATAATCTGTTAGCTATAGCGACGGAATTTATAGCTAATTTCAATTTATTTTTGGTAGTGTATTCATTTTTCCTTGCATCCCTATGTTGGGTTTACAAAGCAATATTTTACTTCTTTATTTTAGCTCTATAAGTACAAACGTTATTCTTTATTTTAGCTCTATAAGTACTTCATTAACGTTTGTATTTTTTTTTGTTTTTGAAACAGGATAATGTTGGGAAGTGTAACAAACTATGTATTGAACAATGAGGCGTGTCCTGTGACCATAGTAAAGGATCCTGATTTCCACAAGCATTGATCACAGCGAACTCCTCCTACGTGATGCTCATTGAATAAGTTGAAACATGAATACTTTTGCACACTTTATTCCTCTTGGAGCTTAAAATATATACAGTGATATAATATAGTATAATGAAAGATTCGTTGTGATTTTTAGGTAACTGGTTCTATATTATGTGCTTGTATTTATCTTTAAGTGACTTTTTGTTAGGAGTATTTTTAGGTTACATGATGGAGTAAAAATTATTTTACACTTCTATTGTTCTGCCTTAAAACCAAAGAACCCAACTACATTTTTGGTTTCTAGGGTGATTTTTGAGTTTTTATACCAATTTTTTATATTTTTTATATAACCATACCTTGTCTATATCGAATTTAATGGGTGCTGAAGCACCACTAAATTTGACATAGGTCCGCCCCTGGTTATAGTAAGCTATTATCCTATTTTCTAAGCTATTATATTATAGATGTCTCCCTTGATATGAAATTATAGTTATTGTCCTATTTTCTAAGTTATTGTTGTAGGTTCACGTATTACTAAACTAGATAATTTCATTCTGGTTTTGATAAAAAATGAGAATATAATAATTTGTTACTACAGTAATATTTTTCTAGTCAATCTCCTCTAGGGGTGTCATTGGTACGGTTCGGGCGATTATTTTATAAAATTTGCATCATACCATTTTTCGGTTATTTTATTTTGTATAACCAAAATTAGACTTTTTGAAACCGTCCCATTGTCTCGATTTTTCTTTGGTATCGGTACGGTTCGGTTAATTTTCAGTATTTTTTCTTATAAAAAAGTCATGCAAAAGTTACAAGTAGAAGTTAAAACACCATATCATGCATACTCTTATAGGACTTTGGCAAAAACTCTCTGGACATGTTTATTATTTAAAAGGTGATGAATAAAGAAAACATGAAACACGACAAGAATAACGATTCATCCTACTATTTTACAATAGTATGAAATAATGTTAAGCAAAGATTAAAAAAATTAGATCACACGAGGGATAAGAAATCAATCAAGATGGGACTCAAGAATTGGGTCTATTAAGATTACATATCCAGTAAAAGAAATTTGAATTGAGGAAAACTATCGAATATCTTGTAGTTTGCTATTCAAGATTGTTGGAATACCTTATAGTTTAGTGGTTACTGCTCGAGATTCTAGAACTAATCTATTTCAATAGGAGTACCATAATAGGTTTCAGAGTTGAGACTTTAAGTGTTAATTACTTGTTGTCGACTCGTAGTCATTTCCATCACCCAAGACGAAAATTTTAGTGTTTTATTATTTTTAAACTTAATATATTAAATATATTTTACACATATAAATTTATTCGGTACGGTTCGATATTTTTTTGGTTTATTTTTATTAAAAATTAAAAATCAACCTAATTATTCGGTACGGTTATAAATTTATCAAAAAAATTATTGGTTTTAATATAAAAACATAATAATCAATTCAGTATGATACAATTCGATTGGTTAAGTCAGTTTTTGAAAAACCATTGGCACCCCTAATCTCCTCTACATACTCTTCTTTCCAAGAGTAATATTGTTAAATATACAAAGGATATACACGATATACAAACTTTATTGATTCATGCTTTCATACTCCCGTCTTTTTGGCATCATGCTCTACAAATGGCTACATAACTCCTTCCAAAGGTTTGACATATTCTTCCCCTCTTCAAATTTATATAATAAGACTCCTTCATATTCACATCTTCGGGTCTTTGGGTGTTTGTATTATCCGTTATTTCCGTCCACCACAATTAACAAACTTCAGGCCCGGTCTACTCCGTGTGTGTTTTTGGGTTTTTCGTCTAATCATCGTGGTTACAAATGCTTTGATTTATCCTCTAATAAAATCATCATTAATCGTCATGTCGTCCGACTCATGTACTCTCTCGTCTTATTCCAATTTGAGCAACAATCGTGGTATAATTGTTGGTAATGGTAATTCAATTCCAATTCATGGTTATGGTCATAAAACGTTGTCTCCCCCCACCCCATCCACCCCTTATTTTGAAAAATACCCTTCACGCTCCAAAATTGATTAAAAATTTGGTGTCTGTCCGCAAATTTACCACTGATAATTCTGTTTCCATAGAATTTGACCATTTGGTTTTTCTGTGAAGGGTTTCAAAAAGGGGGGTCCTCTCGTGAGGTGTGATAGTAGGGGCGATCTTTATCATATCACACCAGATTTCAGTTTCTTGAGTTACGCATTGCCATCCACTTTTTCAGCTCTGGCTCCTTCCTTGTGGCATGCTCGTCTAGGTCATCCGGGATCGTCTATTTTGTCTTCCTTAGATAGAAACCAATTTATTTCTTGTAAGAGTGCGTGTGGTACTCCGAATTGTCAATCTTGTTCTTTAGGGAAAATAGTTAAGTTGTCATTTGTAGACTCTAATTCTCATACTTTAATGTCATTTGATATTGTTCATAGTGATTTATGGACGTCTCTTGTTCTTAGTTCTTTGAGTCATCGATATTATGTTCTCTTTTTGGATGATTATTCTAAGTTTTTATGGACTTTTTTTATAGCGAAAAAATCTCAAGTTTTTTATATCTTCTTAAAATTTAGAGCTTTCATTAGAACCCGATTCGAACGGAAAATCAAAAATATTCAGTGTGATAATGTCAAAGAATATGACAATGGGGTGTTTCGGGAATTCTGTGCTACTAATGGGATAAATTTTTGTTTTTCTTGTCCTCATACGTCTTCACAAAATGAGAAAGTCGAACGCAAAATTCGTACCATAAATAACATTGTCCGAACTTTATTGATTCATGCTTCCATACCCCCACCTTTTTGGCATCATGCTCTACAAATGGCTACATATCTCCTTAACATAATTCCTTCCAAAGGTTTGACATATTCTTCCCCCTTCTTATTTTATTAAGACTCCTTCGTATTCATATCTTCAGATCTTTGGGTGTTTGTGTTATCCGTTATTCTCGTCCTCCATAATTAACAAACTTCAGGCCCGGTCTACTCCATGTGTGTTTTTGGATTTTTCGTCTAATCATCGTGGTTACAAATGCTTTGATTTATCCTTTAATAAAATCATCATTAGTCGTCATGTCCTTTTTGATGAATCCCAATTTTCGTTTGCTAGGGTAAGTAATCTCGTGCCTAGTTCGAATAAGTTTTTAGATGATGGTATATCCCCGTATGTTATTCATCATTTCTCGGACATGTCCCACAAAATTCTCCAGCGGGCCCACTGCCCGCTGGCCCCACTGCCCCGTCATGAGCTACAGTGCCCAGTATAGTCACTGGGCCAGTTTCAGGGCCAGTCCAGCCCACTTCTGAAACTGGTCCAGTCCCTGTTTACCGTGTTGGGCCAGCAGGCCCACTGCCTGCTGGCCAGTCCGTCCCGAGTCCAGAAAATTCCCGAAATCCGCACAATTCTTCCTCGAGTCATAGACCGGTCACTCGTAGTCAACGGGGTGTTTTTAAACCAAAGAGACATTTTAATTTGAATTCTAATATTCATAAATCACCCTTACCCCGTATTCATGTGTCTGCGTTAAATGACCCGAATTGGAAAATTGCTATGACCGATGAATATAATGTTCTTATTGATAATAAGACGTGGGAGTTGGTGCCCCATCCATCTGGTATTAATATCATTAGGTCTATGTGGATTTTTGCTCATAAGGAAAATTCAGATGGTTCATTTGCCCGACATAAGGCGCGGCTTATGGGTGATGGTAAGACTCATCAGATTGGTGTAGACTGTGGGGAGACATTTAGCCCGGTGGTCAAGCCGGCTACGATTCACACTGTGCTTAGCTTGGCTCTTTCGAAAGCATGGTTTATTCATCAGTTAGATGTAAAGAATGCTTTCCTACATGGTGATCTCAAGGAAACAGTCTATATGCATCAACCTTTGGGATTTAGGGATCCCAAACATCCTCATCATGTCTGTTTGTTGAAGAAGTTCTTATATGGGCTTAAGTAGTCTCCATGGGCCTGGTATGCGCGGTTTGCATTTTATGTTTTGACTATTGAGTTCACTCACAGCAGGTCGGATAATTCCTTGTTCATCTACCGTCGTGGTTCGTCCTTGGCCTATATTCTGGTATATGTGGATGATATTATTTTGACTGCCTCTTCCGATGTCCTACGCCAGTCTATCATGACAATGCTCAGCTCTGAGTTTGCTATGAAAGACTTGGGGCTCTTGAGCTATTTTTTGGGGATTGTTGTCACTCGTCATGCAGGTGGGATGTTCTTATCTCAAAGGAAGTATGCAGCCGAGATCATTGAGAGGGCTGAGATGTCATCCTGTAAGTCCACTTCCACTCCAGTTGATACTAAGCCCAAGCTTAGTGGCGCGGTCGGCGTACCATACGAGGATCCGACCAGCTATCGCAGTCTTGTAGGGGCCCTTCAGTATCTTACATTCACGAGACCAGATATTACGTATGTTGTCCAGCAGGTGTGTTTGTTTATGCATGATCCTAGAGTTGAGCACATGAATAACTCAAACGCATCATTCGGTATATTCAGGGTACGCTTGACTATGGTTTGCAGTTATATCCTTCCTCGACGTCCACACTTGTCTCGTATACAGATGTTGATTGGGGTGGATGTCCGCACACCAGACGATCTACGTCTGGCTATTGTATGTTTCTTGGCAATAACTTGGTCTCATGGTCTGCAAAACGTCAGTCGACATTGTCCCGATCCAGTGCCAAGGCCTAATATCGAGAGGTAGCTAATGTGGTTTCGGAATCATGTTGGTTACGTAATTTGCTGTTGGAGCTTCATTGTCCTATTCAGAAGGCAACCTTGGTTTATTGCGATAATGTTAGTGTCATCTACCTTTACGTAATCCGGTTCAAGACCAAACAAGACTAAACATATCGAGATGGACATTCACTTTGTCTGCGAAAAGGTTGCTCGTGGTCAGGTACACGTCTGCCATGTCCCGTCAAGATATCAAATTGCCGACATCTTTACAAAGGGTCTTCCCTCGGTCCTTTTTGAAGATTTTAGGGACAATCTCAGCGTTCGAAGACCGCCCGCTATGACTGCGGGGGTGTGTTAAATATAAAAAGGATATACATGTGTATATCGTATGTATATTGGATTCTCGGATTTCCCCCTCTACCATGTATACCATGTATAGTTAGGTAGTATATTTTAGTATCCTAGTTTAGGTAAAGTTGTAATGTAATTAGTAGTGTACACTTACCATAATTGTATAATTAGTATCCAAGTAAAATAAGGTTTTAGGAGTAGAATAGGAATATGATTCTCCTATTATGAAAATATATAAACGTATATATACTCTTTCAATCAATGAAAATAATCAAGAGATTATTTCTTTCAAATATAACTACTGTGTGTTTTGTCTTGGATTAGGACTTCTTTGGGGAAACTATTCAAAGAGTTTTAGCTCCTATATGTGATAGTATATATATAGAAGTAGCACTCAAGTGGCTCGTATTGTACACGAAATGGCAAAATATGTGTGTGTATATATACATACAATATCTATTAAAGTAGAGTTTAACTAATATCATCTGATGATTTAAAGAACTTTCATACTATCAAGTCATTTTTACATGTATAGCGGGTAACTATGTTATTATAGTGTTGAAAATTTCTTTACAATAATGTGTACACAAGTTAAATTCTTTAGAGTAACGTTTAATTGGTGTGACCAAGGCTTTAATTGTTTTAATTCACTTCGGTATAAGATAGGAGAGGAAATAGGTATTAATAGTAAAGTTATAGGGCAAAAAGAATTGTTTACTGAGACATTAAATGCAGGGAAGGCAAAAAGAAGAGAGCGATTCCTGTATATATGCATGTGCCAATGTCCCCTTCCTTAAAAGTTAAAACTAACAGCTTTTGCAAAGGCTTAACCTTTAAGGGCTCAAAAGACACAAAGCCCAATACTTCTATGTGGCCCAAATACAATGATATTCAAGGAATAGTTCAAAAAGGTCCAGCAAATGCCAAGCTGTATATGGATAATTGCAAATGAAATTGGCCATTTTTCTGACAGAAACTATGCGTGTACGGTATACCAATAGTACGACTACAATCTTTTTTGTATGTTTGTATATATAATTATTGAAAACAATATGTATATATATAATAGGTCGATATCATTTGAAAATATTATAAAGATAATTATCAATTTGAGATAGGAAGTTAATCTTAAAACCAATATAGTCATAAATTCTAAGTTCACCTACAAGTCGAATTGTAACAATAGAATGCTATGCCATTAGGTTCAGATAATCAAAGTCTTACTAACAATCTTCTCTTCATTTTTCTTTGTACTCATGGCTCGCCCCTCTTTCAAAAAAAAATGTTAAAAGAGGAAAAAGAAACATTTTTGGAGGGTTGGTCCCCCTTGAAACATTCAAGTATATAGACAACTAATTTCTTACTTCAAAAGTCTAAAATGCATAATAGGTAGGTTCTCACTTAATAAAAGGTCCACAATATGGAATATTTCTATAAAATTCCAAGTCAAGACATATGTCACATCTGTTGAGAGGAGCTTTTCTCTCCCTTTCTCTTCTTTTCTTTTCACAATTAACTTTTCTTTTTCTTATCTTTCTATTAGGGTTGAGAAGATTAAGTAAGAGTTAGTTAAGAAAGGTAGGAAGTTAGTTAGGAGCCTATGGAGGTTGTTAGAGAAGTTGTAATATCTCTATCCAATAAGGCTAACTATGTGATATGTATATAAGGCATACATATGCCATTGTAATGATCAATTCAAAACTAATGAAATCAGAATATTACCTACTTCATCTTCTTCTTCATCTTCAATATCTTCTTCATTTTCTTCATCCTTTACTTCTTTCTTGTTTGTGTATATCACGTGTATAGCTGGTGTATATCAGTATCTGAAAATGAATGTTTAACATGGTATCAGAGCCCATGATCAAACTGGGTCAAATTTGGCTTCCGCAACTATATCTGAAGCATCTCTATTAATCTAGCACAACCTATTCTCATTCTGGAAGAACTGGTTAGCTTTGTAGTTCTGTGTACTTTTTCATCTCTGAATTCAGATTTCTATCTTCTATCAGGTGTTCTTATCTTACTTCTTATTGTACTTCGTGTATCCCTTCTTAATTCTGAGTAACAAATCAGTACTTCAGAAAGTTCTTGCTTATGTTAACATAAAAAAAAACAGAAAGCTTACCAAGAAAATTTCTGGTTCTAAGTCCCATTGTGTATCTACTGCTATATGAATTTCTTTTCTTCTTGAACAATAAGAATGGATATTGAGCACATCACAACAGAAAATGATAACCTACCTAGAGAAACTACTGAGAGACTAAATACTGAAGTCACTGCATCTATGAACCATAACCACCCACTGTTTTTGCAAGCATCTGATGTGAGTGGTGTATCTTTAATCTCATTTCAATTACTGGGTCTGAAAACTATGCATTGTGGATTAAATCAATGAGAATTGCACTGTTTGGGAGAAACAAGATAGGCTTTGTTAATGAAAAATGCAGAAAGGAACATTTTGGAGAAGAGTTGTGGGATCAGTGGGATAGAGTAAATGTTATGGTTCAAGCATGGTTAATGAACTCAGTATCTAGTGGCTTACTAAGTAGTGTGTTATATGATGAAACAACTTATGAGGCATGGGAGGATTTAAGGGAGAGGTTTGACAAAGTAGATGGATCAAGAACCTATGATCTACACAGGGAGATAGCTACTCTAACACATGGAAATTCTAGTGTGTCTGGGTATTTTTCTAAACTAAAGACTCTTTGGGTGGAATTCCAATATTTGGTCCCTCCACCTAGTTGTAGTTGTCCTAAGTCTAAGGAATTTGTGGAGTATCTTCAAAGACAGAAACTATATCAGTTCCTGATGGGCTTAAATGAGAATTATATGCAAGCAAGAAGTCAAATTCTATTAATGTCACCTCTACCTAATGTAAACAAGGCATATTCTATGATTACAAGTGATGAAAATCAAAAATCTATAACTGCTAAATCTACAGGGCTGCTAGGAGTTGGTCCTAGTGGATTCAGTCATAATGATCTTACTGCTATGTACTCTAAAGCTGGATCAAGTACACAAGGTCATGATCCCACTGCTATGTACTCTAAAGCTGGATCAAGTACACAAAAATTCAGGAAAACTACTAACGTGTTTTGTGATGTATGTAAAATGAGAGGACATATCAAGGAGTTCTGTTATAGGGTAGTTGGATACCTGTCGCGCCCGTTTTTCGACCCTGCTCGGGTCAAAGCGGAGCGCGGACGTGTTCGGTGATTTCTGGGTAAAAAGGGTTGAGGAGTCGCCACCTAATTATTTTTACGGTGAATTAGGACACCTAAATATTAAACTAAATGCTACAATGTAAACTCCAATTTTAAGGTCTGTGAAACTAGCGAGATTCTAGATAAGGGTTCTTTATTATCCTAAAGGGAAGGGGTTAGGCATCCTTTAAGATCCGCTAACTTGCGGTTATCCGGTCAAACTCAGGTTAATTATTGCTAGAAAAATGCATGTTTTAAAGATGTTTGCAAATAATTAGTAAATGATGCATTTTTTTTAAAAGAAAGATACATGTAGAGAAAAAATATGCATTTATATGGTATTTAAAGAGAAATACATGTAGAGTTGGAAAAAATATGCATTTGTCAATTGAGAGTAGAAACAAAATTATTTATAACGCCAAAGAAGCGAATCTTTCGGAAATCATCGAGTTGCAAAAAAAGATAAACTTATTCGGTATGATTAATAAAGCAAATAAAAGATGACAAAAGTTGTTTTGAAAATCTTGAATATGCGTGACGAGCCTAAAATAAATAAACTAGCGAAGGATTTCTAAGTTTGAATTCAACCGAGCCTACAAATAAATAAGCTAGCGACGGGTTTCAAATCTTAAACTACCCTATGAATTAATCCTAAGTTTGCCTATTCTAAGCATTTCAATAGTTACATAAGTGCGATAAATAATATTACAATACAAAGCGGGATAAAAGCTGAATTAAAGAAAGAAATAAAATAAATAAACTCCGAGGAATAATTCGCCGCTATTTACTTTAATCCCTGCAAGCTATCAAGAACAAACGGTTAGAAACAGTTAAATACAAATAACTTCATATCCGTATTCAAAACAGTGAATGTTTTGATCACGGAGGGCTCAGACTTAAATTTTGAAAAGAGCATCCCAATCACGTCGTGGCTGCAAACATATGACTAATGTGTTTTATTTTGATTGCCTCGCCTACTAAACGTGTTGGTCTCTCGGGTGAAATAGAAAAGATCACTATAATCACGTCGTGGCTGCGAATATATAACTTGTTGGTTATTTTAGTCACCTCGCCTACTAAACATGTTGATCTTGGAAAAAGGTTTAAGCCTCATCATTGCCCAGAAGTTATATTTTTTCCGTCTTTACAACTGTGGAGGCCTCAAAATCGACGGATATTTTTCATCGGCCAGTGTAGTATCGTGTTCAAATCAGTAAAATTAAAATGAAACAGTAAACAGTAGGCAGCAAGCAGGAAAACAGAGGCAGAAAAAAACAGTTTCCGAAAATGACGCGGTGTTTAGTTTAAAACAGTAAAAAACAGTAAAATATCCGTTGCCTGGATACTTAAAACAGTGCTGAAAAACAGAGAAACGAAAAAGAAAGAAAAGCGCAGTCTCGAAATTCAAATTCATCGGCCTAAATGCGATATTAATAAAACAGTAAAGCATTAAGAACAGTAAGATATCCGTTACCCGGATGTTTAACCCAGCGAACAGAAAAATAGAGAAACGAAAGAAATAAATAAAGGCAGATGAAATAGTGAGTTAATTCTGAAAAAACAGACCCGGAAAAGTGAACAGTGAGTTAATTCTGGAAAAACAGACCCGGAATGAAATCAGAAATTCAGATTTTTTAGATAACCAGCAACAGATATGAAAAAATGCCATAATCTGGAAATACGCCAAAACCGGGTCGACCCGAATCATGTGTTCAACCCGGAATCAACTGATTTTATCAATTTCAGATAACCAATAATAACAACAGCAACAATGCAAGAAATTTGGAAATTCAAACCGGGTCGACCCGACCCGGGTCAGTAACCCGACCCGAATTGGAGATTCAACCCGACATCAAATAATTCCATCAATTCCAGATAACCAACATACAAAAATATGAAATGCAAGAATTCTGAAAATATTACTCAAATCGGGTCGACCCGACCCGAATCAGTGGTCCAAACCCGAATCAGATTTTAACACCAAATTCAGATAACCAATAACAAGAAAATAAAATTGAAGAATTCTGAAAATATTACCCAAATTGGGTCGACCCGACCCGGGTCAGTGACCCGACCCGAATCAGTGGTCCAAACCCGAATCAGATTTTAACACCAAATTCAGATAACCAACATACATAAATATGAAAATGCAAAAATTCTGAAAATAATACCCAAACCGGGTCGACCCGACCCGAAAACAGTGAAGAACAACAAGAAATGCAAAACAGATTTTCGGACTCGATTTTTCAGAAACCGAATAGAGGCATTTAAAACCCAAGTTCAAGAACGAAACTCACCTCCTTTCTTTCGAATCTTGGGCCTATTTCGGACTTGTATCTTGAACAACAAAGAAAGCGAATGTTTTAAAATCAAGAACACAACAAATATTTTATGTATATATGGAATAATCTTCTGAAAAATCCTACAAAAAATCTGTTTCAATCCCGAAAAATCCCTCCGTCAAAATGAAGAACGACAGGGGGGATTTATAGGTGGATTTCCCAAGAACGAGTTTGAAATTTGAATTAAAGGTAAATGTTTACGAATTTTGAAGCGATTTTTAGGGGTATGGGCGTGGGTCGAAGTGGCGGGAGGGGTGTGGTGGTGTGGGGGTTGGTGGCGGGGGGTGTGTGGTGGCAGGGGGCGGGGTGCCGGGTGGGATGGGGGGTATGGGGTGTGCGGTGGTTGAAGGTTTTTTAGGTTTAGGGTTTTTTTTTTGTTTTGGGTTTTGGTTTGGGAATTAAAGGGAGGTCGACCGGTCGGGTTTTGAAGCTGGGTGGGCAGTTCGGGTGTGGGATTGGGCTCATGAATTGGGGAGAATGGGCTGGTGGGTATTTTATTTGTGGGTTATTTTTGGTTAGGGAAAAGGTATGGGCTTTGGTTGGGTATTGGGGAAATTTATTGGGGAGTTAAATTTGGTCAGGTTGGGCTTGGGAATTGGGGGGAAATAAAGGGCAGGGAATAAGGGGAATGGGTTTGGGCTTGGTGAATTTTGTTTGGGTAAAATTTGTATTGGGTTGGGAAAATGAAAATGGGTTAGAAATTCTTTTTGGGTTAGGAAAATAAAAAAAATGGGTTATGGGTTTAAAAATATAAAAGGGGTTTAATATTAAAACATTATTTTTGTTTTGTAAAAGATGTGAATTATTTAAAATAACATAACAACGTGATAAATAATAAAAATATAATATTTGTGAAATGTTTAATGCTTAAATAAATAAAAAAGAAATGCGATGTCATTTTGCGAAAAATAAAATAACACAGAATTTTCGAATAAAACTAATGATTATGATAAAAATGCAAATGATATATATATATATATATATATATATATATATATATATATATATATATATATATATATATATATATATATATATATATATATATGCATGTATGTATATAGATTAAAATTGTTTTTGAGGTGTTAAAATATTTAAAATTGCAAATAATTTGGAAAAGACGGGACAAAATTGGGTGTCAACAATACCCTCCCGACTTTAAGTCAAAAATGAAGGAACATTCTGCTCGTAATGCATATACATCAGCTGATGGTGGTGTAACTGGGCAAATATTCAAAACCAGTGAGATGACTGATAAAACTACTGGTGTAACCAAGCCAAATTGGCAAGTTGAAGGAGCTCCTATGTTTTCTAAAGAACAATATGAACAGATTGTGAAACTACTTAATCACAACTTGGTACAGATAGATACTACTCAGAACCACGGGTCACAACAAGCTACACAATCATTCTCAAATGTTACAGCAAGTATGCCTTATCACAAAGCCTTACTTGTAGATGATTTAGTGAAACAATGGATAATAGATACTGGTGCTACTAATCATATGATATATGATATAAACTTAATAAATTATGTAACTAGAGTAAAAAACTATTCTGAATCTAAAATGGTACATCTGCCAAATGGAGAAATAGTTACATTAACACACACAGGTTCAAGCAACATCTGAGACAGAAGCACGCTGAATAATGTTTTTTTCTGACCTCAGTTTAAGTTTAACTTGATGTCTGTCTCTCAACTAACCAAAGAACTGAAGTGTGCAACAACTTTCTACCCTGATTTTTGTATCTTTCAGGATCTTTATAGTGGGAGGGTGAAGGAGATTGGTAGATTACAGAATGGGTTATACATACTAGTAAATCAGCCATAATCAAAACTCATAAATGACCAAGTGAAGTTAGGCCTAAATGTGAGAAGAACTACTGAACATGAAGCAATTGCTAAGGAAGAAATAGAAGTATGGCACAGAAGATTTGGACACACATCTAGCAATGTTCTAAGTAAATTAATTAGAGCAAAACCTGAAACTATAGCTAGAACTATAAAGAATTGTAATGTGTGTCCATGTGTTAAATAATGTAGACTGCTTTTACTCTTAGTAATAGTACAACTAATTCAGAGTTTGATCTTGTTCATATGGATGTATGGGGTCCTTACAAAGTATCAACTCACAATGGAAAGAAGTATTCCCTCACAGTAGTAGATGATTATACAAGAATGACTTGGTTATACCTACTTAATCTTAAGTCAGATGTGTGTGTTGTTTTTAAATAATTCATAGCTTTTGTACAAACTCAGTTTAATAAAATAGTAAAAATAATCAGAAATGATAATGGGACTGAGTTTGTAAATGAAGTATGCACTAATATATTTCTTAACCTAGGTATTATACATCAAAAGTCTTGTGCCTATACACCACAACAAAATGGTGTGCCAGAAAGAAAACACAGGCATATACTTGAAATAACTAGAGCTATAAGATTTCAAGCCAACATTCCATTAAGATTCTGGGGGATGTGTGTTCAGGCTGTTGTGTACTTGATAAATAGACTTCTATCTTCTGTTACTGGAATGACTCCTTATGAGAAACTTTATAAGAAAAAACCTTCTATCAGTCATCTAAGGACATTAGGTTGTTTATGCTTTGCTAAGGACTTATCCATATCTGATAAGCTACAATCTAGAATAAGATATTGTGTTCTTATGGGATACTCAGAGAATCAAAGGGATATGTTCTATATGACATAGAAAATAAGATATTCTTTGTTAATAGAGATGTTACCTTCAGGAAAACTGAGTTTCCCTTCAAAACAAAGACACCAGAAAAACCAAATTTTCAAAGTGATCCAAATGATAGATAGCATATGACAGATATATATATTCCTATACCTAACAGTAAGTATCAGCTCCCTTCACAAGAAACTGCAAATAGATATAACTGTAACAATCCAACATAAGACAATAACAATTTCAACATAAAAGATACTACTCAAATTGAAACCAACACAGTAACTCAAACCTTACCAACAAACCAGAATGATTCTAATATAATTCCTACCTTTGTAACTCAAGCTCTAACTCAGACAACTAATATAACAACTGTCAGGAAGTCTACCAGATCAAAACAACCACCAATATGGCTTAAAGATTTTATAACAAAGAAATCAGACACTACAACTATTCAATATCCAATAGATAACTATATATCCTATGACAATATCACATCAGAATACAAGGCTTTCCTTACCTCTTTTTCAGAAATAGTTTAACCAAAGACCTATAATGAAGCATCTAAAGATCATGGATGGATAGAAGAAGCCATGAAAGCAGAAATAAAAGCCTTACAAGATAATCACACATGGGATATTGTCCCTTTACCCAAAGGCAAATCTCCAATAGGATGTAAATGGATTTACAAAATCAAATACAAAGACACAAGTGAGATTGAAAGACTCAAAGCTAGTCTTGTGGCCAAAGGCTACAGTAAAAAATAAGGAATAGATTATCAAGAAACCTTCTCTCCAGTTGTTTAGATGGTCACAGTGAGATCCATTATATCAATAGCAGCCTCTAGACATTGACACATACACCAAATAGAGATATATATAATGATTTTCTACAAGGGGATCTACATGATGAAATATATATGGAGCTGCCACAAGGATTCATCAGCCATGGGGACAAACATGTATGTAGGCTGAACAAATCCTTATATGGACTCAAACATGCACCAAGACAATTGAATTTTAAAGTTACAGAAGCACTGGTACAAATGGAGTTCAGACAGTCTCAATATGATCACTCATTATTTACGAAGAAAACTGAAAAAGGGATAACTTTAGTATTGGTCTATGTAGATGACATGTTAATTACATGTGATAACATAGAGCTGATAGAAGAAATAAAACATGCTCTACAACATGCATTCAAGATGAAAGATCTGGGAGAGTTAAAATACTTTCTAGGAATAGAATTTGCAAGATCATAAGAGAAATCCTAATGCATCAAAGAAAATATGCACTAGAACTCATCTCTGAGCTAGGACTGGCTGCAGCTAAACCTGTTAATACACCTATAGACTGCAGTATAAAATTGACTACAAAAGAGTATGATGATCATGTACAGAGACATCAAGAAACAGGTAAAGAAAGATCAACATCAGGAGATGAACTACTGCCTGACATCAGTTCATATCAAAGGCTGATAGGAAAATTTTTGTATCTCACAATTACAAGACCAGACATAGCCTATAGTGTTCAGACACTCAGTCAGTTTCTACAACAACCAAAAAGGTCTCATCTTAATGCTGCAATGAGGATAGTGAAATACATAAAAAAAATAGCCTGCACATGGTATACTCATGTCTAGCAATACACAGGATACAATGACTGCATATTGTGATGCAGATTGGGCTGCTTGTCCTCATACAAGGAGGTCAGTTATAGGCTACATTGTGAAGTTTGGCAACTCTCTTATATCCTGGAAATCAAATATACAAACTACAATCTCCAAGAGCTCAGCTGAATCTGAATAGAAGCCTAGCAGGAACTATTGCTGAACTAATATGGATACTTGGCTTACTAAAAGAAATTGGTATTAATATTAATCTACCAGTAACAGTATATACAGACAGCAAGTCAGCAATGCAAATTATTGTAAATCATGCCTTTCATGAAAGAACTAAACATATGGAAATTGATCTCCACTCCATAAAGGAAAAAATTCAGAAAGGTATAGTAAAAATAGTATATATAAACACTGTAAATCAACCTGCAAACCTACTCACTAAAGGACTAACCAGAATTCAGCATCAACATATATGTTCCAAGCTTGGTCTGCTGAACATTTTTTCAGCATCCAACTTGAAGGAGCATGTTGAGAAGATTAAGTAAGAGTTAGTTAAGGAAGGTAGGAAGTTAGTTAAGAAGTTAATAAGTTAGTTAGGAGCCTATGGAGGTTGTTAGAGAAGTTGTAATATCTCTATCCGATAAGGCTAACTATGTGGTATGTATATAAGGCATACATATTCCATTGTAATGATCAATTCAAAAATAATGAAATCAGAATATTACCTACTTCATTTTCTTCTTCATCCTCAATATCTTCTTCATTTTCTTCATCCTTTACTTCTTTCTTGTTTGTGTATATCTGGTGTATATCAGTCTCTGGAAATTAGTACCCTAGCTCAATAGGAGATCAGAGAAATACCAGTTTTGACACAATGGTAAGAGTTACGTATCATTTGTCTAGGGTATCAAGCCGTGGAATAATGTATTTCCAAAAGGGTAAAGTTGTCTACTAGGGCAGATGTATGGATTTGTTCAAACTCAGTAGCCTTGTCTCAAACTCTCTCTATATGTATATTTTTTGCTAAATAAGTGTAACTAATAGATTCCAGACCCAGGGAAAAGGTCATGCATGCTCATTGGAGGCAAAATATTTATCCGTCTCTGCCCCAATTACTTTCGTATCCCCAGAAAATATCAAGACTATTTACTTGAAATTCCCCCAAAATTATGATACCAACATGGTATATAAATATTCTGGGATTGTATCATGGAAGACTGCTTCAATACGTCTCTTAATCCTTCAGGATACCATCATGGTATATAAATATACTGAGATGGTATCACAGAGGATCATATTCATTTATTCAAAAAGACAATTTTTTCTAAAAATAAACCTCTATAATACTATCTTATATAAATATATTGTAATAGTATCATGGAGGACTGCTTCAGTCCTTCAATGAGACACTTTTTAGTCCTCCATGGTACTATCATGGTATATAAATATATTTAGATGGTATCATGGAGGACTGCATCAGTCATTCTCTTAGTCCTCCATGATACCATCCTGATATATAAATATATTGTGATGATATCGTGGAAGAAGTGTTTTGGACGAGAGGCTGCTACTCGTGTAAATATTTCTGGACGAGAGGCTGCTACTCGTGTAAATATTTCTGCCGGTTGGGTAAGAAGCGAAATTAGTTTAGTAGAGGCATGAGGCGGGTAAATATCTTACATTTTAGGGGTATTTGGTGTCGTTTCTCCTTAATTAAATGAGATGTGGTAAATTTAAAAATTCGAACTCATAAAGCTCAACTTGGATCTAATTTGGGTTGCTTACGATATATCAATGTGGTATGATTTCTCTTTTGAATGTCGATCATAACAGGAGCTTAGTGCATCGAATTGTCCTCTTTTTTATTCTTTTTGTTATTTTTGTTTGGAACAAGTTGAGGGTTTATCGAAAACAACATCTTTATCTTCAAAGATAGATGTAAGATTTGCGTATAATATACTATCTTCAAACCTCAATTATGAGTTACAATGAGTGTGTTGTTGTTGTATATTTGATTGGAACAACCGGCATTATAATCACCGTATTGTATTAAATGTCATGGACAACTTTATACCTTACAAGGAAAGCTACAAGAAAATAAAGTGAAAACCTTATTGAAGGGGATTAAAGTGTTAGATGTGTTGGGAGATACTATGATTATTGGTGGTCCAACCAAAAAATAAATAGCAAATTAAATATTCAGCTTCCAAAGATACACTATAGTATCATTTCCAATAATGACCCATTTATAATAGTGCACTTATTCCTTTGTGAAAGTAAGGTCATTTTCCTAGCTCTCCCTCCATAGAACCTATATAGTATCTTTTTTGCCCAAAGGAAGTAAAAGGTTCAATTATCTTTTATTTATGAGGAGGGCACCCATTCCTTCAGTTTTTCCAGTTCTATTTACCATTTTCCTCATATTTCTCTTGCCATGAAGAAAGAAAGAGGTATGTAATTGATTACGAAAGGACTAAAATAAGCAAAGAGAAAAATATTTAAAAAGAGTACATTGTTGTCAATGTTAAGTATGACGTAAACGAAGTTCAGTGAATCTTTGAAAGATATCAACCATATACACACTTAAATCCTGAAGTAGTTGGATGTTGGCTAAGTAATATCCTCTAAATGTCCAGTCTTTGGGCTTAGTCCATTCCAGTACTAGTAGTAAAGTAAAATTGGGAGTTCTCTAAATCTAATACTCCGTATTTATTTCTACCTAGACCTAATATAAGTGTATTGTTATTTTCTAAACTGTAATATCTACTACTAATTGTTAAGAGATTGTGTAGGCCTTCTGTCCTATACAACTTACTTCGTTGGATTTTAGGTATCTAGTAGGGGTGTCAAACGGGTGAATCAGGTGAATATGGCGGATCGAAAATGAGTTAGGTAAAAATGGATAAAATATCGATTAGTCCATATTTTATTCAGATAAAAAATGGGTGAGCTTCTTTTCTTCAATCTGCCTTCTTCTCTTTCTTATCTTCTTTTTTTCTTTTTCTTTTTTCCTTTCATTTCTTCTGATCAATTATGGTTCTTAGCTTTTGTTTCTATTAATTTTACGTTCAATCTCTATGGGAAATAATTGTTTTCAATACCTATTAAAAAACATATTTTCAAATAAATCAAAATCTCACATGTTAGTATTTCTTTTGACCATATTTGACTAGGAGAATGGAATAAATAAATTTATTCAAAATATAAAAAAATGTAGCAAACTAAATCTTAATTTTATCAATGAAGAAAAAGAGAAATATTGATGTAAAAGAATAAGTACTCCCAGGTTACGATCATTTATTCTTCTTTTTTTCCTCTTTTAAATAAGTGTACTTATTAGCGGTTCCTACACCCTTACATACTTTAGTGGAATTCAGTTGGTGGATATCTATGGATTATCCATATTCTATGATGGATAATATGTGTGGATACATAATTACACTTTTGAAATAATCGGATATCCAATTCATTTTAAATGAATTGGGTCGGACGAATATACAACCTTAAATTTTAACCATTTTTCCACCTAATATCTAGCATGATAGCTCTTAGAACATCCAATGACTGTAATGTCACACCTATTTGCTGGTATATAATTATCCATTGACACGCAACGAAAATTATATTGAACACAATAAGTCAATACTCAAGTTAGTTAAACGCTTCGAGTATGGGTAATGTATTTGGAAAAGAAGCTAGATGTGTAACATATTTGACGGATCAAAGAATACATTAAACATGTCAAACGATTTACCTTGTAAATAAATAAATATGAAGGGTCAAAAGTGGATGGATGAAAACTCCTACATTATTAGGTAGAAATAACTAAAAGAGGAATATATAACAAAAATAGTATTGAAGTGTGTGACCATCTGATCTAAAAGCTTAAGCGGTTAGATAGAACACATTTTTAATATTTGATTATATTCTCAACACGCTCTCTCACGTGATGGCCTGATTTTTTTCATGGTCCAAGCATGTGAAAATTCTTTTTGATAATGGATGGCGGTGAGGTTCAATCCCAGGACCTTTGGCCTGCTTTGATACCATATTGAAGTGTGTGATCATCTGATCTAAAAGTTTAAGCTGTTAGATAGAACACACTTTTAATATTTGATTATATTTTTCAACAAATAGTTTGCAGCGGATGGAACTTAAAATCCACCTGGAGACCTACAATGTGAGTTCGAATCCTGGTGAGAGCAATTTACTCTCTTCTGGGGTAGGACCTTGTAAGTGATATCAGTTGCTATATTTTCAAACTCTGGTCATTCAGACACATCCCAATATTTACTGATAGTAGTACTAAAAAATCAAAACTACTATCTTCAGGAATAATCTAGAAAAGCTGGATATAAAAAAAACGCCCTAGGGTTGGGGGAGTTAGGAGCGGACCACTAACCAAACTTGATATGCCTGCAAATACAAGCTAGCTTGTGCTTTGTGGACCTGCCAATTTGGTATATTATTTGTTTGGAAGTTAAATGGGACCCCTTTTTTTCCGTAAGGAAGATTCTGATCAGGTGGACAAAAGAAATCATCCTTTTTGGTCATTTTCATATAGTTTTCCAACTTAACTTTAGTGGTGGACTTGTGGGTGATGCCCTTGGATTTGACTGCTAGTTCAAACTTCAAAGTAGTGATCACAGTAAACTCACTGCACATGCATGTGCATTTCAGTTATTGTTTAGCTAATTAAATCTCAACTCAGTGCAATGCATGTGTATTTCAGTTCTGTTAGTCATCTCCTTAGAAATGAATCCAGAATTTAAATTTATTATACTATTAGAAATAAAAGAAAATTTCACCGATTACTCAGTGGAAAATTTATGCTATAAAATATAATTTTTCATCTCATTTTCATCGAAAGAGATCACTGGAAAAATGAATGATAGAAAATAAATTCTCATTGAAACATTGAAAAACTTTGTAATTTTTTCATGTGAAAACTCTATTATTTAGATTTTCCACCGACATTCAGTGAAAAATAGTCATTGAACATTTTTCAGTGAAAAATCAGTGGGGATTAATAGTGTTATGTCAACACCTCGCTTGTCACTGAATTTGCAATTTATTATATTTATATGTTTTGGTAAATTTTGCATACTCCCTTCATCCCAATTTATGTGGCATCATTTTCTTTTTAGTTTGTCCCAAAAAAATATCACATTTCCTTATTTGACAACTATTTAATGACATTATCTCTATTTTACCATTGTATAGTCTCACTTAATTTAGAATATGTACCTATTATGAAGAAACAAATCAACAAAAGTAGGCACTAAATTAAGGGCAATTTAGTAAACATAACAAAGTCATCATTTATTTCTTAAACTCTGTGTCCAGTCAAATAGTGCCACATAAATTGGGACGGAGGGAATACAAAATTTGAGTTAAAACTATAGAGTTTTGTCGAACTCATACAATATAGTACTATAGAGATTGTTTTCCGATAAAAATGATTTCCACCGAAAATACAGTTAGAGATTTGTATTCCAGGATTTAAAGACAAGTAGGTCGTATACGATCCGGGGACCCTCTTGATTGAGTTCGGGATTGATTTTTAGGTTACGGATGTATGGTATTAAAAAGCACTAGTAAAAATTCGATAACAAGCAAGTCAATAAAAATAGTAGGTTAGATATGAAAATAAGTTATGAATCGAATAAGAGCCAAAACTGAGAATAATGTATTAGCTTGAGAGAGATTTGAGTTACAAGTGTGTGCCTAGAGGGAATACAATGTGTTCTCTTTCTCTTCTAAGTCTTGCATATATAAGACAAAACCTAGACTATTGTGACCCTAGAGAGTTATGGTGATGTGAGCATACTGATGTCACTACATCCACGCGTGCCGCAACACTCCGATCTAAGTAGGCTGACATGACGGGAGTTGTTGGGAGTGAAAGACATTTGTGGAGATCCGTTGGGGTTTTCGGAGTCCCTAATCTTCTTGTATATGCTTAGTGCCTCCGGATGCATTTTTACTTAATACAAAGATAATGGTCAAGAACACCCTTCAAGTATCAACCTTTTTTGAGTTTCCTACATGAACTATCAAATGTGAGAGTTTAGTACCTAAACTATCACCAATTAATTTGCAAAACACACCTCAACTATCAATTGTTCACTTTTCCTACCTAAACTATCACCAACTAGTTTGTAAAACACACCTCAATTGTTCATTTTTAATAAGGAGTGTTTTGGAAACTAAGTGGTGATAGTTGAAGTAGGAAAAGTGAACAACTGATAGTTGAAGTATGTTTTGCAAACTGATTGGTGATAGTTTAGGCAGGAAACTATTATACCTAATAGTTCAGGTAAGAAACTAGCATTTTTTTCTGATTTCACAGAAAAAGAAAAAAAATTATGCTTTCTTCCTCCCTTTCTCGGCCAAACCAGAAAATTCCCTTCCCTCGGCAGGCGGCAACCATGTCTTCCCCCACAAATTTCGGTTCATCCACTGGCACACTTGACAACCCCTCTCAACGTTCAGTATCTTCTTTTCATCCGACATTCGCCGTTAACAACATCAAGAATTTTATCCCTATAATTCTTGACCAAGAAGACTGTCAATATTCCATGTGGATGAAACTATTCTACATTCATGCATGTGCATACAATGTGCTCGATCATATTGACGAATCTGTTCCTCGTCCCACTGATGTTACAGACTCAATCTGGCGGCGTCTTGACGCCATCGTCAAATAATGGATCTACGGCACCATCTCCAAAGACCTGTTGTGTACTATCATGAAAACAGGTGCTACGGCACGTGAACATTGGGTCCGGCTAAAAGAAATCTTTCAGGACAATAGAAATACTCGGGCCGTATATTTGGAAGAGCAATTCAATAATACACGCCTCGAGAATTTTAACAACATGTCCGAATATTGTAATCAACTGAAACTCATAACCGATCAACTATCCAACGTCGGGACTTCTGTTTCAGAAACCAAGATGGTGCTTCAACTTGTTGCGGGTTTACCAAAAGGTGAATATGACACACTCGCAACAATGATTCAATAAGCCGACCCTCTCCCAAGTTTCAACAAGGCACGTTCACAACTATTATTGGAAGAAACTAAACGTGCTAAACAAGAGGAACATAATCAAAAGGTGTTAGCTGTTGACGGGATGGCAACACCTGCGGCCAGCAGCAACCAGCAGTTCCAGCAGTAGCAGAGTGGCGGAGGTCGTGGCGGCAGAGGTCGCAACAACAAAGGCAAGGGCCGCGGAAAGGGCCAACGCAACCAGTGGACTGGACAGCAGCCACCCATTGGACAACAACAGCAGTGGTCCAATGCGCCCAAAGGCGATGGGCCCAACCAGCCAGCCGGGCCTCGCTGCATGCCCGCATTCGACTGCAGGGGCCCGGGCCCAAAGAACCTTGGTCGACTGGCCTGCCCTGCCTCAGCCACGGCGAGCCCACGGCGAGCAGCCCCCACGATGGCGATCCACCAAAGAAGCGGCCAGACTGCCCCGACTGATTTGGGCCAGGCATACACCACCGTGAACCTTCAACAGCCCGACGAAAATTGGTACATGGACACCGGAGCCACATATCACCTCACCCGGTCGTCATGTAACCTATCTTAACTACGTCGGCTAAAGTGTCCTCAATTTATTACTGTCGACAATGGTCATCGCATTACAATTGAAGATTACGGTAACACACACACCAAACATCCACACCCACCTTTCTCCCTAAACCACGTCCTATACACACCTAACATCATTAAAAACTTAATCTATGTTAGAAAATTCACTAGTAATAATTTTGTGTCTGTCGAATTTGACCCTTTTGGCTTTTCTGTGAAGGAACTCAATACAGAGAAAATTCTTACACGCTGCAATAGTGTGGGAGATCTCTACCCATTCACTTAATCTTCCGCTGACAGACCGCAAGCACATATGTCCCTTGCGGCGATCCCTCCCTCCACTTGGTACAACAGACTCGGACATTCTGGAGACCCAGTTTTTACCTTTCTTAGGACTTCTAAGCGTATTCAATGTAATAATGGGAAAATTGCCCAACACTGTTTTTCTTGTCCACTAAACAAACATACTCGTCTTCCATTTATGTCATCAAACAGTGTTACTTTTTCTCCATTTGATATTGTTCATGCTGATTTGTGGACATCTCCGATTATTAGCTCTTTGGGTCATAAATTCTATCTAGTATTCTTGGATGATTTTTCACATTTTACCTGGATTTACCCACTGAAATTCAAATCTGAAGTTTTTTCCAAATTCCTCGAGTTTCAAAAATTCATTAAGACACAATTTGAAAAATCTATTAAATCATTCCAATGTGATAATGGACGTGAATTTAATAACTCAGCATTTCACAATTTCTGTTCTAAACAAGGCATGATTTTTTGTTTTTCTTGTCCCTATACTTCTTCCCAAAACGGAAAGACTGAAAGAATTATACGTACCATCAATAACATGGTCCGCACACTTCTGTTTCATGCCTGCCTACCACCGCCTTTTTAGGTCTATGCTGTCAAAATGGTAGAATCCCTTCTAAATATTTTACCAACTAGCACACTCCAAAACAAAACCCCTACCGAAATCCTATACCGTAGGCAACCATCTTATGATCACCTACGTATTTTTGGATGCTTATGCTACCCCCAACATAGCCTCCACTACACCTCACAAACTTGCCCCTCGCACTCTGTCATGTGTCTTCCTTGGTCTGTCTCCTAATCATCGGGGCTATTTGTGCTATGACATTGCTACTCGCAAAATCATCGTCTCCCGTCACGTCACCTTTAACGAGACAACCTTGCCTTTTTCCAATCTCCAGAAATTTCAGACCATCGATTAGTTCTTTCTCGATAAACCGAGTTTGTCTCCATTATCCAAAACTGTATCAAAGAAGCAGCCACTGCTCCGACACCATCGCCGCCTCCAGCAGTGTCATCTCGACCCTCCGTATAACGCCGCCACCCACCCAGCCTCCCACACCACCCATGCTGCAACATGTCGAGTCTAATGCACCACCCACACTGCCTCCACCCAAAGAAATCCAAAGAACTGTCCGAAGTCTCCTATTTCGCAAAGAACACCGCCGCTAACCACCCCAGCCTAGCTGCCTACCAGTCCCGACCTCCCACTGCTGCCCTCTCACCGCATGAGACTTGTGCACAACACGGGATCTTCAAACCCAAGGTTAACTTCAATCTCTCCACACAAATCTTATCACCCATTCCAAAGAATCCAAAACTAGCAAAACTGGACCCAAATTGGAATGCGGCCATGTGTGAGGAATTTAACGTTTTAACCAAGCAGAACACTTGGAATTTGGTACCTAGACCAGCTGGTGTGAATGTTATCCGGTGTATGTGGTTATTTCATTACAAGTTCAGAGACAGTGGTGACTTAGAGAGGTATAAGGCAAGACTAGTTGCCAATGACACTAATCAGCAGGAGGGTATTGATTGTGGTGAGACATTCAGTTCGGTTGTTAAACCGGCCACTATTTGGACTGTTCTCAGTATTGCTATGGGCATGCATTGGCCGATTCATCAGCTTGATGTCAAGAATGCGTTTCTTCATGGGGATTTGAAAGAGGCGTATATGCATCGACCTCACGGCTTTGTTCATCCGGCGACTCACTTGATTTGTGTGTCATCTCAGGAAGTCATTGTATGGATTGAAACAGGCACCCCGCGCTTGGTATGACCGGTTCGCTAGGTATCTTCTGCAGATTAGTTTTGTATGTAGCAGGTGTGATACATCTCTCTTCACTTTTCACCGAGGTAGCAGCACTGCATATTTGCTATTATATGTCGATGACATTGTTCTTACTGCCTCATCTAACGGGTTGAAGAATGAAATCATTGCTCTACTCAAAACTGAATTTGTTATGACTGACTTGGGCAAGCTAAGTTATTTTTTGGGTATATCGGTGACAAGATCTGCAGCCACTATGTTCTGTGTCGGCGTAAGTATGCGAAGAGATAGTGTCCAGGGCCAAGATGGCAAATTGTAAAATTATGCCAACTCCGGTGGACCCAAAATCCAAGCTTAGTGCCAATGACGGTGCACCAGTTTCTGATCTCACTCTATATCGGAGTCTAGCGGTGCTCTTCAAGATCTTACATTCACTAGGCACGATATTGCATATGCCGCTCGGCGGTGTGTCTGTTCATGCACGACCCCCGAGAGTCCCATTTTGCCGCCCTCAAACGTATTATCAGATATGTTAAGGGCACACTAGACTTTGGTTTACATCTATACACCTCTGCCCCAACCAAGTTGCTAGCCTACACGGATGCAGATTGGGCAGGATGCCCCGACACATGTCGCTCCACCTCAGGGTACTGTGTATTTCTTGGGGATAATCTTATCTCATGGTCCGCCAAGCGGCAGGCCACGCTATCCCGTTCGAGTGCTGAAGCAGAATATCGCGGAGTTGCTAATGTCGTCGCTTAGATCTGTTGGCTCCGAAATCTTCTTTTGGAGCTCCAGTGTCCATTGCGCAAGGCATCTATAGTCTATTGTGACAACATATCTGCTATCTATATGTCTCATAATCCAGTCCAACATCAGCGGACTAAGCATATTGAGATGGATATCCACTTTGTGCGAGAGAAGGTTGCCCGTGGTCAGGTCAAAATTTTACACGTGCCTTCCTCTTATCAGTATCTGGACATTTTCACAAAGGGACTACTGCGTGACTCTTCACCGACTTCGATCCAAATTTTAGCATTCGACCTTCTCCCGCTCCGTCTGAGGAGGAGTATTAGCGAATATTCTCAGAATATTCTCCGTATTTTTTGTAATTATGATAGATGTATATTTAAGGTAACTTAGGATTCTAATTGTATTAGAAATCAACCTTTGTAAGGTAAGTTAGGATTCGTACCATATTAGGAATCAACCTTGTACAACTATATATATTGTGAATAATGAAAGGAATACGAAGGGAAATTATTCCATATTTCACTTATAATATATATACAGTACCGGCTTTATCTTTGTTTAGCTAATTAGCAAATCTCTACAACTTACTATCAAGGTGTGTCATGGGATAGTTGGAATTTTCTCATTAGATTACACCTTTGAGTTTGAACCTGAAAATCTTTTTAATAAAAGAATTTTAGGCTTTTTACTAGGTTATTTGGCATGAATACGAATTAATGAAGTTAGTGGACTTTGAATTTCAAATGGCAATTAAAAAAAAGGACTACACCGATTCTTCCAAAATCAGTTCATCATATCAAGCCCACAAAAAGGTTCTTTTAATTTTTAGGTATAGATAATGAACTTTAATTTATTGGTTGATCCGTTCTTTACACGACTGCAGTAACCAAGTCATCTAAAACACTTTTAAATTCAAAACAAACTTGAAAATTGAAATATTGTACTATTAGGCAACTGAACTAAGCAATAATTATGTAAGATCCCTTGTTTAAGCAAAGCCTACGTACACAACAAAGACAGTGACACAATAAGAATGTAAATCTATATTATAGTTAGACTATGTGTAAATATTATATGTATTTAATGTATTATGCCTCAACGATAATTAGTTGATCTATGTTGACTAGATGATCATATGCATTTATATTCCTGTATTGAATAACATTTTTAAGATTCGTCATAATTAGATTATTTTTACAGTTATCGCCAAATAAATTAAAACTCTCATCATTTATTTAATCTTAATACAGAATTGTGAAACAGAAGAACATGAAACTAATATTTGATCAGACAATTGACTTCTTTTACACCTAAAAAGATATCCAACTTTTTCCTATTCTTTATTATGAGTATTACCCAAAAAAGAAAATTAGCTAAAAATTTTATCGCTAATAAAAGTTTATGATAATTTGCCGCTAGTATATCGCGAAATGAAATTAGCAACTAATTTTATTATTAACTACAAAATTTGTCAGTGGCTATACTATTTCTTTTACTACTGCTTATGTTAAGGTAATTCAAACATTATCCAACAAAGAGAAGATTTCACTAAATCATACCCAAAGAATAAATTTTTTAAAACTTAGGTAAGTGAACTTTATGGGTTGATCCGTCGTTTACACGACTCCCATGATCATATCACATACACCAAAGTCCAAACTATCATAATACTTTTAACATTTTTTTTCAAAACGAACTTGAAAATTGAAATATTATACTCCATCCGTTCCATAATAAATGTCATTTTAGTAAAAAATACATATATTAAAAAAATCAATAATGCAATAGAAAGTTTACCAAACTATCCTTATTTAATAAAAATAGATTACTTTCCCATTTTGATTAAAGCATGCTTGCATAGTAATCATTTATGTCTTGAATAGAGAATTTGAGAATAAATGTTTCTTGAATAGAGAGCTTGCCAGTTTTTGTCTAAATGTATAATAGGAAAAGAGTAACCAATATATGTTTTGAATTTCTAAGATGACACTTGTTTTAGAATAATTTTTTTAACTAAGGTAATACTTATTATGAAACGGAGTGAGACTAATTAGTGAACTATAAGCAATAATTATGTTGAAGAGCCCTTGTTTAAGTAAAGCCCAACAAAACCAAAACATATTGAGACTGACAGTGTGTGTGAGAAGAAGTGAAGGCTCCTCATTTAAGCAAAAGCAATACCCATAGCCCACCAAAATACCATCATTGTTCCCCTCTTCATATCATTACTCATTATATCTAGCCTTCCTTAGCTTCACAACACTAACAGTTTTTTGCATTAATAATCATTGCCCACCTTCACTCTTCTAATCAAGATTCTTGATTTTTTTTTCTTTAAAAAAAAAAATTAACCCCTACCCCATTTCTTGATTTTCATTTTTACCACATTTTACAATGGTTGAAGTTGAAGTTGTAGTTGTAAACTTATGGATAGAACTGTGTTACACCAGGACAAAAAAATAGAGGTATCTTCTCTAATATTTCAACCACAACTCAAGCATTTTATTCCACTAGACACTTGTACAAGGTCCAAGAAAGAAAATCATTTTTCTGTATTGAAGTTTAAGGTTTCAAAATCCATCAAGAATCTGTATAAAAAAGCTAAAGATTCAAAAGGGTTTGGAAGTAAAAGGTTTGATTTTGATGGCATTGTGATGACTAACTCTATTTATTGTGCTTCTCCTGGTTTTCTTGATGATAAAATGGAGGAAAATGCTGGAAAAATTGAGTCTTTAGTGTGTTTGAGTGAAGAGATTGGTCGAGAGAGTAGTTCAAGTTCTTGTTTTTTGGTGTCAAATGAAGAACAAAGTGGGTCTGAGGATTCATGTTCACCATCTTCAATTGCTTGGCATATTCAAGAGGATGAGGTGGAGCAGCATTGTGCAAAATCTGATGTTTCTGAAGAAGTAGAGAAACCCTGCTATGTGGATAATAAAAGGAAGTTAGAGAAACAAGGGTCTTGTTTGTCTGGTAAGATTTATATATGGCATATTTTTGTATTCTGTTTTGCATAATGTTTAAAGAATTGGGTATTTCTTTTGTAGTTTCTTTGTCTTTGGTTTCTCTTATTATTTGCTGTATCTCTTGTTCTTCGCTTTGCATGCTATTTAGTTACTGTTTTCTTTTTCCTATTTGACCCGCTTTGTTATTGCTTTGTTCTGAGTGGAGGGTCTATCGAAACAACCTCTCTACCTTCCCAAGGTAGGGTTAAAGTCCGCGTACACTCTACCCTCTTCAGACCCCACTTTGTGGTATTTCACGGGGTATGTTGTTGTATTAAAAACTGTATTGTTATTGAACTTTGTGGGGATTCTGTAGAGATTGAAATGATGAAGGAGAGATTCTCAAAATTGTTGCTTGGAGAAGACATGTCTGGTTGTGGAAATGGGGTTTGCACAGCACTAGCAATTTCTAATGCTATTACTAATCTATGTGGTAAGTTATTTTGTTGTGTATTGGATTCAGTTTGAGGTGAATTTTGATTCTTCATTTTACTAAGTATATATTCATTTTTTCCCATTAGCTACTCTTTTTGGGCAAATTTGGAGATTAGAACCTTTACCTCCAGAGAAAAAGTTAATGTGGAGAAGAGAAATGGAATGGCTTCTCTGTGTTAGTGATCACATTGTAGAACTCATACCCTCTTGGCAGACATTTCCTGATGGCAGCAAGCTTGAGGTAAATGTGGTTTCTTTGGCTATCTATCACTATTGAAAATTCTGCTCCTTTTATCATGTTTAAAACTTGGAAAAACACTTGCCTTTTTCGCTGTGATTTGGAAACAGGACTAGAGAAAACAAAGATTAAAAAACAATCTGTTTATTGAGGTCGGATAGGAAAAACAAATTGAACGCTGCTTATGTGTTAACTTATTCGTTCTTCTGTTTTAGGTCATGACATCTAGGCCCCGGTCAGACCTTTATATCAACCTTCCAGCACTCCGTAAACTGGATAATATGCTCCTTGTAAGATAATCAATCCTTGTTCCTTGGCATTTCAGCCTTTATTGTTCAATGTCGAGTGCTATATTCGAAAGTGTGTGCCTCTTTCACAGGAAATATTAGACAGTTTCAGAAGCACAGAGTTCTGGTATGTTGACCAAGGGATCTTAGCCCCAGAATCCGATGGATCGTCCTCTTTCAGAAATCCTCTCCCTCGTCAAGAGGAGAAATGGTGGCTTCCAGTTCCTAGAGTTCCCCCTGGTGGTCTCAGTGAAAATGCAAGAAGGCAGTTGCAGCACAGACGTGACTGCACAAACCAAATCCTGAAAGCAGCAATGGCCATTAACAGCAACATCTTGGCTGAAATGGACGTGCCTGAATCATATTTGGAAGGCCTTCCTAAGGTATAGAGCTTCCTTGGAGATATTAACTCATGTTTTTACGGGTCGTTTGGTCGTTGGTTAGAGTTATGCAGTTATTAATAATGCAGAGTTTAGTTATTCATGTCCATTAGTTTCCATCTTCTGCACTGCGTAATCAATGCATAGATTCCCTCATAACTTATACATGTATTAGTTATACGGGATTGTAAACTGGTAACCAAACACCGTACTTGATGTATTGAATCTTACACATATCAACTAAAATGCTACCAAACAGGATATTAGCTATGTTGGTTTTAATACATGAATAATTCACTTCCTAACTAGCAACAAAACGACCCCTATAATACTTAAATGGACGTAGAGGTTACTCATTTTGCAGGTGTTTTATTTTTAATTTTGCAGAACGGAAAAGCTAGCTTAGGTGATCTCATCCACCGATATATCACTTCAGATCAATTTTCACCTGAATGTTTACTTGACTGCCTTGATTTGTCTTCTGAGCATCAAGCATTTGAGATAGCAAACCGAGTGGAGGCTTCAATTTATGTGTGGCGCAGAAGAGCTCACTCACCTTTTGGTAGTACGCATAGGTCCAATTCAAAGTCCTCATGGGAAATGGTCAAGGATTTGATGGTGGATGGTGATAAGAGGGAGCTACTTGCTGATAGAGCTGAAAGCCTTTTGCTTTGCTTAAAGCAAAGGTTTCCTGGTCTTCCACAGACAACTTTAGACATGAGCAAAATTCAGTATAACAAGGTCCGATATGATATCTCACTAATAATGGCCAATCAAGATTTTGACTTCGTACTATTGGAATGTATTTCTGTAGTCTGTCAGAATTTAAAATTTATTGTTTCTTGTTGTTTCTTAGGATGTTGGAAAATCAATTTTGGAGAGCTATTCGAGAGTTCTTGAAAGCCTGGCATTCAATATTATTGCACGTGTTGATGACCTTCTTTATGCGGATGATTTGAATAAGCACTCTGATCAATTTGTGCCAATCTCCAAAGTCGGTATCATTGCTCATAAGAGCATGGGGACTCCGCTCTCAGTACCTGTCAATGGCACTCCATACAAAACAGCTTTTACCACACCAAGCTTTTCACCTTCTCAACATATTAGTCCTGCAAAGGGGGGAGAAAGATCTAAAATCTTTGAAGGCAGCAAGCTTTCTAATCGAGGCTTTGGTGTGAAAAAGGTTTTGACTGATTATTTGAGCATCGACTCAAAAGGAAAGGACTTCAGCGGCAGTGATTTCAGACGGTCAGATTCATTTTCAAGCACAAGTCAAGATGTTTCAGCAACCGCATCAACACGCTCTTCAGAATGTTCCAGAGAAATTGTCAGCCCATTATCACATGACTCACCTGGGAAAGAATAAGAACATTACTTCTATATGCTTTCAGTTATATAGAAGTAGAACCATGAGTTTGAGTGTGAAATAGGTTTTAGCATATACTACATTCATCAAGTATCTTTATGGTCATAAGCTGAAATACTTTGTTCCTTTGGCCAAGTCTGATGGAATGTTACATTAGAAGAATGTTGTAAGGTACTCCTGTACCATGTATAAATTATCTGCCAGTTTTGATTTTTCCAGGTAATAATACCAAGTACTACAGATTGCATTTATTCCAAGATTTTGTATGAAAAGAAAGCTCTGAATCTGTTAAGGTTAAAGGGGCAGCCCGGTGCACTAAGTTCCCGCTATGTGCAGGGTCTGGGGAAGGGTCGGACCACAAGTGTCTATTATACGCAGCCTTACCTCACATTTCTGCAAGAGGCTGTTTCCACGGCTTGAACCCATGACCTCCTGGTCACTGGACAACAACTTTATCAGTTACTCTAAGGCTCCCCTTCAATCTGTTGAGGTTAACAATGGCATATATATGAAAACTGATTTAAACATCTGGGATCACAAGCCCCCACAAGACTCTAGTTGGTATTGGAAAAAGATGAATTCTCTGGAGGACGGAATGAGAGTATGGTATTCACATGGAAGATATAGCCTAACCCTTGGGGGAGAGTACTGTATTACTCAGAGTTACTTGGCTATTATTGGGGTACAGAGGAAACTAGACATTGCTACATTACTATGGAACAGTGATGCACAACCTAAGCATAGGTTTATTGCTTGGTTAGCTGTTAAAGATAGATTACTCACTAAAGATAGACTACTTAAGATGCACATTCAGGTGGAGTGTGATAGGTTTATAGCAGTAAGGGTGGCAATACTACAATGGCTTGGCATTCAATTGCAACCTGGAAATATGAAGAATGTCCTGGAGAACATCAAAACCAAACACTGGAAACAGATTCACAAGGAAATTGTTGCGCCTGTTTGGGAGGCTATGGTCTATCATACATGGAGAGCTCGGAATTGGAAACTGTTTAAAAGGATAACTGTATATACAGAGGGTAATTGATCAAATTAAGACGGACTTAGTTGATAGATTAACACTACCTTAATTGTATAGGAAATTACATAGATGCAGAGGATATTTGTGTAATTAGATTTTTTGTTGTAGGCCTAGGCTTAGTTCCACTGCTGGGGTTCTGAGTTAGGTGCTCTTTAGGATGTAATTTTGTTACTTGGTTGTTATGGTGATCATTTACATTGTTTAACACAAAAAAAAAAACACATTGGTCAGATTAGATCTGTTCGAACCCAAAAAGAAAAAAGAGATTAGATCTGCAATTTATGTCAAAGGGAATTTTATGAGGACTGGGAAAAAAGAAGTGCAAAAATAAAAGGGAATACTACTGTTTATAAAAATAGGGGCATTCCGAGAATTGAACTCGGGACCTCTCGCACCCTAAGCGAGAATCATACCACTAGACCAAATGCCCTGTTTGTTTCCTGTAAATACTCTCAGTTACTTTGAAACTTATACTGACATTTCAGTGACAAGATCACAATACAAAAATTAAATAATGATAGAATTATTAATAATTTTTTTTTATAGAACTGAGTTTATTAAACTAAAAATGAGATATATTAGATATAATATAAAATACATGTTTGATTTTACTCTAAACAAATCAGGATTAACATTAGATATTTTATCTTTGAATTGTTATCCCGCATTCAAGGTGGTATAAGAATAATACCACAATTATGGTATAACTAATTCCTGAATTGCTAATTTCAAAAGAAAAAAATCAATCAAATGTGAAATAAAGTAATCTCATATTTTATCGTCGGATTATTATCTTTTATCCGGCTTGCCTTTAAGGCCACTTAGGCAACTGCCTAAGGCCCCACAATTATGGGGGGGGGGGGCACATTATTTTATGTCCTTTTTTTTCTTAATAAATTATCTAGTATTTTTTAAAAAATCATGTACTATCTTGTTACCATAAAAAAGGGAATCAACAAAAAATAAGCATAAGAAAGGGAATAGAGACCGTTTGGGATTGGGTTAGGAGAAAGATGGAAAATATCATTTTTAAAGGTAATATTTAAGAGATATGTGATTTCATGTCAAAAATTTAGCTTATAAATCTTTTCTCTGTACTTTATATTCAACTTTTTAGCTTTTTCTAAACACTTTTAAACTTTTCCTCAATAGTCAATACTCATCACTTATCAAACACAAAAATTCTCTTTGATTTTTTTATTCTTCAATCTCCAACTAAACTCCTCAATCTTCATTCTCAATATGCTCAAAATCAATTGATCACACTTTATTTTGAAAGGAGAAAAAAGAGCCACGAATTAGCTATATTGTCAATTGAAAAAGAATTATTAGAAGATATTGATTATAAAAAAAATTATTAATAATTTTTAATCTCAAAAAGTTCAAAAAAAAATCAAATAAATAAATATATATAATTTTTAAAAAATTAAGACCCGTCATTAGAGTTTGGCCTTGGTGTCAATGGACCGATTTCACTAGCAGAGCACTTTCTCCAATGTGCGTAAAGAGAGATGCCACTTTCAATGATGGACACCGACCCCCACTTCCACAAACCATACATTCTTCTCGAAAACCATTGGTTTTAGGATACAGGTAAATTTTCAAAGAAACAGAAAAAGGAAACAAATGTACTACGTAGAACTGATTCATGGAATATGGTAGAAAACTATTTCAAGTGGAATCCACACTGTGCCAAGCATTTTTCATATAAAAGAATGTGACTGTTCTTGAGGTTTAAGCCATTTAATAACATTGCTCTTTCATTTGAAAACTTATAAAATTTATTCTGAGAGATCATAATATTATTAAGATACTTGACGATTTAATTAAATAATTAACACGTTTAGGGTCCTTAACCGTCAGTGTTTTGTCTCAATATACCTTTTAAAATAGCTCTTTCCAATTAAAAAATGTAGTATCTGTTTTATGAAGGCTTGTTTTGCATTGACGCTCGTATGAACTTCTATTTTTACTTAATAAACCTTACTTCCTTCATTCCCTTTTATTTGTCCCACATGTACTAAATGTTTCCATTTAGTTGTTCACTTTAGCATATCAAAATTCAAGAGAGATTTATTACTTTTCTCCAATATCATTAAGTACACTTTCTAAATTTATTAGAGTTACTTTTTCCGTCTCAATTTATGCGGTACATTTCGGATTTTGACTTTCAAACAAGTCTCCTTTTTACCGTAATTTTTTATTTATTTTTGAAATATTTTAAATTATTAATTATTATGACTTATAGTACTTTTTACATAGTTTTCAAATATGTAAATTTTATTCAAAAAAACTTTAAAATTTCATATCCGAATTCATAATCAAATTAAACTGTTTGACTCTCGAAATTCAAAATGTACCACATAAATCGTAATAGAGATAGTTTAACTTTAGATTATCATGAATAAAAATTATTTATCAAAACACTTACTTTTATAGTTTTATACAAGAGTTCAAAGTCAATATTGGACTCGTTGGAATGCAAACTTGTGCAAATTATATTTTTCTCACTGTATGCTAAAAGAATCATTTGCTTCTCTTCTTAGTGAAAGTTTCACTAAGTTCTAAATTGATGATGACAAAATTGACTTTTATTTCCTTGATTTTTTCGAATTCCTAACTTTGTCCTAGGAAAAGATGTGTATAATGGATCTTTGCTGTGTGTCCCCATCTCTTTATTCTTCCTGTCTTTCTTTCATTCTTCTTTTTTTTCCCTCTAAATTGTGAAAGGGTAGCTTTCTGAAGCCAATATTAAAAGATCATGCATGAACAATAGTCAAGATCATTATGATTAGTTCTCTAAAGAACATTAGAAACATATTTAATGTCATTTTTAAAGTATATGTATGTCCTAGAGAAAATTTGTATTATGATAAATATATTTTATATATATTCATATTATTATTAATAGAGATCAATATTTTAACATTTGTAATTATTGAATTATTAGTTGATTGTTTATAATATTCTATAATATGCATCCCTAGAGGTTACGTTGTTATTAATAATGTGAGATATTAATATTATAACGTAACTCTTAAAATAGTCTCGACTAATGATCATCGAGAATGAGATATCGATGATATGTGATAAGTCGACATGTGATCTGCATTACATCCTTAGAGGATGTCGTATGTCTCACCTGCTACGAGTAATGACTACTTGTGATGAACACATGGATACTTTGAAAGTATTGATATACCTTGTTGATATATTGTTTGTTATACTGTGTCTAAAGTATGATCAGCGTGTGGAAGATAAAAGTCTTTAGACTTGAGGTCAATGTGCACCTTGTCTACAAAGTAATATACTTTGATCCTGTCCTAATCTCAAATGTCTTATATGTTGAGATACGACTTGTATTGGGTACATTACGATGTGAATTAAAGGTGGTGAGCCAAGATTAGGATTCATTCCTCAAATGTATATTCGAGAGAACACTCAACTTCTCAGTGATATTAGGTTGACTAAGTCGTTGGCCAACGCAATAGACATATTTAGAATATGGTCTAGTTGTCAACTAATATAGATGAGATACAATGATTAAGCCATTTGGATAGACACTTGACAAATCCTAAGCTTGATCGGGTGTGTCGTGAATGAAAGGGTTTTATCTTACCACATAGAGGTTAAGTTTACTGGATTCGTACTTCACATATTGAGTTCGTCTTGCGGCGCCGTCTAGGAGTTTCGCGTAGACCTTAATTTGATTAATGTCGATATGTGAAAGCCTGTAGGGTCACACTATGTCGATTGTCTTTTCGATCTAAGGATGTATTGAGAGAGTATTAAATATTCGATTTAGAATCGAGATATTTAAATGAATAATGATTGTTTTAATTAAGTCAAAATTGGATTTTGGATTTAATTAAGAATGTACGGAAAATAAAATGAGATAGTGTAGGGCCACGTCAGCACCGCGGCGCCCACACCATAGGGCCGCGGCGCCATGACCTATTCTGTCTAGAATGTTGGGCCAGGCCAAAGGTCAAACCCTAATCCGGTTTGACCTAATTTTTCACCTATAAATTCAGACTTATACTTCATTATTCAATACACTTGATTTTCATATCATTATTCTACGTCTTAGAGACTCGGAATCAAAACACTCTCGAACCTTTGCCGGATTTCCTAGCTTTCCAAAGGAGGAATACATTGAAGCTTAGAGCTTGCAATCGAAAGGGCATTCGTGTGCGCACCGCACCCACAGTTGATAAAGATTCCAGATATTGTAAACATGTAAGTACAATTCAAGTCTTATGTTTACAGTTTAAAATTATCATATAGTCAAACAGTTCTACATTTGTTGAGTTTGAAACAAGTTTTCAATATCCGATGCATACAACAACCCCACAAAAACCCTACACTTTTGTTTAATATAAGATCGAAAAGGTAATTGGAAGTTATAAAATGAATGTAAAGCTCGAATATCTACTTGTACAAATACTTTATACGTAGGGGACTGAAGGTACAAATGAGATAGAATTCAAATTATAATTTCTTTATTTAATATGTATAAATTATAAATGTACCACCCAATAATTTTAAAGGGTTAGAATTCAAAATTCATAAATTTCAAATCTTGAATCCTTTCCTATTTATAAGCTAATAATATCTCCAAAGTATTAATTATTAAAGGTTGGTTTTTTTTTTTTGGGTACTTTAGAGTCTGCTGAATACGCTTCATTCCTTAAACTAATAGTTGTGAGAACTCATAATAATTGTTGTGTATGTATAATGTGCATGATTGTGGTCGGTAATCATGGTTGTCGAAAGGAATCCATAATTGAAACTTACTTAATAAAATAAATATAGGTTCTGAGTTCTCTTAAATTATGGGTTTAGGAAATAATATTTATAATACTTTTTAGATTTTTTCCCTCATATATATATCTATGATTCTATGCCCATGGCATAAGCAAAAAATGCCGGGTTCAATTGATTTTGTATTCAACATTGTAGATTTGCCCCGACATGATTGTGGTAGAAACAATGCAAGATGCTTCATCTCTCAGAAAAGACGTTCGAGTATTATCTTTTGTGCTAATAATTCACAGGCTATATTCCTGCTGTGTGTTCTTTTGGCATTTTTCATAGGGGTACAAGAGTTGGTGATATCCTAGACTAGATTATGCATGAAATAATAATCTGAGAGATATGTTAGTGTTGAAAAGCTTTAGGTTTTTGAATGGCCAAAGTTTAAACATTAGCAAATTGGTGCCTCGTGCCATCGGCGAATGCTTGTGGCGTCTACTTACATCGATCTGGTCATTAGTGGAAAATGTCTCCGTTTTTTGAGTGAAAACTAAATTGTTCTCGTTTTTTTGGTCGGACATGTTCGAATTTATTTTGACAAAGTAGTTGATATTGATTCTCTTGCATAAATGCAAAGTAAGACGGCATACAATAGACTCCGATCCTTCTCCGGACTCCACGCATAACAGGAGCTTAGTGCACCGGGCTGCTCTCTAGTTGATGTTGATATATAAAAGGCTTAATCTGATTGTTATGTTAGTGAAAACGTCAATCAGAGATTATTCACATTACAAGATGGGTCGATTTCACACGGATGACAAATTCATGATGGAACACTAGAAATGGTGTATCTTAAGACGTTAAATAGTACTCAAACTACGTGGAATCAGGGCCTCTGAACACTGACACTCGTTAATCTATTCATATTAGATGAGGAAAGCGGATTACACTAACACTCGTTAATCTATTCATATTCAGGAAAAAAAAAAGACATTTGGTAAAGATTCAAAGCTAAAACACTATTTATGTGTTAGATTAACTCACTTCTCGAAGGGGTCCAACATTTTCTGCTGGTCCATGTTTTATCGCCTTAGAGAGTCATAAGGACTTCAATATCAACAAGTTTGTTGTAGTATAGTGGTAAGTATTCCCGCCTGTCATGCGGGTGATCCAGGTTTGATCCCAGGTAACGGCGTTAAGTTTTTTAAAATCATGTCTGATCTATCTTTTATATTTAAGAACCTATTTAGATGGGCTTATAGCTTAATAAGTCCTAAATTAGGAATCTTAACTTACAGCTTTTGACTTCTTATTATTATTTTGACTTAAAAATAAGTGTTTAAAGTAATTTTCTTATTTTACTCAAACTTTATAAGCTTAAAAGCGCCTAAAACAATGAAAAAATCTAAAGAAGGAGATAAGTATTGTAGAAAGCTTGCTTTCTTTTCTGTCTCTTCTTTGCTGTACAAGCTTGTATATTTATACCTAATTTCTACTTAGTCTAGAACCTTCCTATCGTAACAAACTCTAAACAAAATTTGTAACAACCTATACAAATTAAATGTAAACTAAAATAATTATAATGGGAAATACCCAAAACACCTAAATAGAATCTTCACTACGTACACAACATTTTATTGTCCAATTGTCTTATATGTGTTATGTTGCAAATAAGAGATTTGAAAGAAATAATTCCCTTGATTATTTTCATTAATTGAAAGGTATATATACAAGTTACAAAATAAGAGAATCATATTCCTATTCTACTCTTAAAATTTTATTCTACCATAATTCTGACTATACAATTATGGCAAGTGTACAAGACTAATTAAGGTAATCTTTACACTACAATATACCAATAATATACATTCCATATATACAACACTGCTTCAAGCCCTTTGCCAGTGATGGGCTTCAGGCTGACCCGCCACTTGTCGATTTGGGCCATGACCATTTGCTTTCTTTGGGCCACTACTTTTGTATACCTGTGATATATACTTATGTATATTCAGTGTTTATCACAGGTATATTACCTTGTTTAACACACCCCCGCAGTCATAGCGGGCGGTCTTCGAACGCTGAGACTGTCCCTAAAATCTTCAAAAATGACCACGGGTAGACCCTTTGTAAAAATGTCTGCAATTTGATAACGGGACAGGACATGGCATACGCGAACGTGACCCCTAGCAACCTTTTCACGGACAAAGTGAATGTCCATTTCGATATGCTTAGAGCGTTGGTGCTGAACCGAGTTACCTGAAAGGTAGATGGAACTAATGTTATCGTAATATACCAAGGTTGCCTTCTGAATGGGACAATGAAGCTCCAAAAGTAAATTACGTAGCCAACATGATTCGGAGACCACATTCGCTACCCCTTGATATTCTGCCTCTGCATTTGAGCGGGATAGAGTCGTCTGACGCTTGGCAGACCAGGAGACCAAGTTATTTCCAAAGAACATACAATATCCTGACGTAGACCGTCTGGTGTCCGGGCAACCACCCCAATCCGCATCTGTGTACGAGACAAGTGTGGATGTAGATGAGGGATGCAAGTGCAACCCATAGTTTCCATAGTTCAGCGTCCCCTGAATATAACGAATGATGCGTTTGATTGCATTCATGTGATCAACTCTGGGATCATGCATGAATAAACACACCTGCTGAACAGCATATGTAATATCCGGTCTGGTAAAGGTAAGATACTGGAGGGCCCCTGCAAGACTGCGATATCGAGTCGGGTCCTCGTATGGTGCACCTGCCGCGACACTAAGCTTGGGTTTTGCATCAACTGGAGTGGAAGTGGACTTACAGGATGACATCTCAGCCCCCTCTATGATCTCTGTCGCATACTTTCTTTGAGACAAAAATAAACCACCTGAATGACACTGGACAACAATCCCCAAAAAGTAACTCAAGGGCCCTAAGTCTTTCATAGCAAACTCAGAACTGAGCATGGCCATGATAGACTGGCGTAAGGCATCGGAAGAGGCAGTCAAAATGATATCATCCACATACAACAGAATGTAGGCCAAGGACGAACCACTACGGTAGATGAACAAGGAATTATCTGACCTGCTGTGAGTGAACCCAAGTGTCGAAACATAGTCAGCAAAACTCGTATACCAGGCTCGTGGAGACTGCTTAAGCTCATATAAGTACTTTTTCAACAAACAGACATGATGAGGACGGTTAGGATCCCTGAACCCCAACGGCTGATGCATATATACTGTTTCCTTGAGATCACCATGTAGGAAAGCATTCTTGACGTCCAACTGATGAATAGGTCAGGCCTTCGAAAGAGTCAAGCTGAGCACAATGTGAATGGTAGCCGGTTTAACCACCGGACTAAACGTCTCACCACAATCTATCCCAACCTGCTGAGTCTTACCATCACCCACAAACTGTGCCTTATGTCGAGTGAACGAACCATCCGAATTTTCCTTATGAGCAAAAATCCACGTAGACCTGATAACATTAATACCAGATGGACGGGGCACCAACTCCCATGTCTTATTATCAATAAGAGCATTATATTCATCAGTCATAGCAATTTTCCAATTCGGGTTGTTTAAAGCAGACACAGGATTACGGGGCAATGGGGATGTAGAGACATTCCAATGTAAATTAAAATGTCTTTTTTGGCGTAAAAATATCCCGTTGACTACGAGTGACTGGTCTAAGACTCGAGGAAGAGGTGGGCGGATTTTGGGAATTTTCTGGGTTCAGGAAGGACTGGACAGCAGGCCCACGGCCTGCTGGCCCAATTCTGGAAATAGACCCATCGCTGGAAACAGTGACTGGAACTGGACCAGTTCCAGTGGTGGGCTGGACTGGCCCAATCACTGAAACTGGCCCAGTGAGATTACTGGGCAGTACCGAACGAGACGTGCCAGTGGGGCCAGCGGGCAGTGGGCCCGCTGGAGAGTTTGGGGTGCGGGAGATGTCCGAAAAATGCCGAATAATATACGGGGATATTCGGTCATCCAAAAAATTATATGAACTAGGCTCGGGAGTATGGACTTTAGTAAATGGAAATTGAGTTTCATCAAAAATTACATGGCGATTAATGATGATTTTCTTGGAGGATAAATCAAAACATTTATAACCACGATGATTATACGGATAACCCAAAAACACACACGGAGTAGACCGGGCCTGAAGTTTGTTAATTGTGGTGGATGGGAATAACGGATAACACAAACACCCAAAAACCCGAAGATGAGAATACGATGGATTCTTATTATACAGTATTTGGAGGGGGGAAGAATATGTCAGACCTTTAGAAGGAATTATGTTAAGAAGATATGTGGCCATTTGTAGAGCATGATGCCAAAAATCTGGAGGTATGGAGGCATGAATTAAGAGAGTTCGGACAATGTTATTTATGGAACGAATTTTGCGTTCGGCCTTCCCATTTTGTGAAGATGTATGAGGACACGAAAACCGAAAATTGATCCCATTATTAGCACAGAATTCCCGAAACTCCCTATTGTCATACTCTTTCCCATTATCACATTGAATATTTTTTATTTCTCTTTCAAATTGGGTACGAATGAACGCTCTAAATTTGATGAAGACGGAAAACACTTGTGATTTATTCGCAATTGGAAACGTCCACCAAAATTTAGAATAGTCATCTAAAAAGATAACACAATATTGATGACCCAATGAACTAAGAACAGGAGACGTCCATAGGTCGCTATGAATAATATCAAATGACATTGAAGTATGAGAATTGGAGTCTACATACGACAACTTAACATTTTTTCCTAATGAACAAGCTTGACAAAGTGGAGTACGACTCGTACCCTTACAAGAAATAAAGCTATTTTTATCTAAAATTGATAAAATAGAAGAGCCCGGATGACCAAGGCGAGCATGCCACAAGGAATGAGAAATGGCTGCAAAGGCTGACGGCATGGCTTGACTCGATGGACTGAAACCGGGCATGATAGGATAAAGATCCCCCCTACTATCACGCCTCATGAGATGACTCTCCGTCTTGAAATCCTTCACAGAGAAACCAAAAGGATCAAATTCAACAGACACGGAATTGTCAGTGGTGAACTTTCGGACAAACACTAAATTTTTAATCAATTTGGGGGCATGTAAAGTATTTTTCAAGATAAGGGGTGGATTGGGGGGAGACAACGTTTTCTGACCATACTCTAGAATTGGAATAGAACTTTCATTACCAATAATTATCCCCCAAGGGGTGCTCAAATTGGAATAAGATGAGAGAGTACCTGATTCAGAAGTCATGTGAGTAGTGACACCGGTGTCCATATACCAATTTAGGTCTGGTTGAGTTAACCCCAATGTGTGCATCGCGACCTCGATATCAGTCTGAGTGGGGTCTGCTGCATGATGGGCTTGCTGAGGTCGGGGCCCAATTATTCCAGAATTGGGCTGCTGTCGTGGGCTGAAGCTGCTGGAACTGCTACCGTTACTGGGCCAGTAGGCATTGGGCCGTTTGGGCTGCTGGAAAGCCCACTGGCCAGTGGGTGCAAGCGTCTTGCCGAGTGGGCCGTATGGCCACTGGCCACTAGTCCAAGCCCACGGCCCAGAGGCCCAAGGCTGAGACCAGGGGTTTGGTGGCCCACTGGAAATTGGAGGGGGCCCACTGCCACTGCTTTGGCCACCGTGTCTACCGCCTGAACCGTCGCGTTTGCCCTCGCGACTTTTATTTTTCCCGCCATTCTTGTTGCCACCGTGGGATTGGTTTTGGTGCGAATTCGTGCCATAATTTTGAGGACTTGGGGAGGAAGTCATCATGACCACGGGACTAGCATTAGTAGCTGCCTTTTTCGCCAAACCGGTTTCTTCCAATATAAGCATGGATCGTGTTTGATAGAACCTTGGAAGAGGATTACTTTGACGAAGGAGAGTCCCAATGCCACTATAGGCCTCGGATAGGCCAGCGACCATCTGTAAAACAAGACGATCTTCACTAACAGGCGCACCAACGTTGCGGATTTGGTCCGCCAATTCCTTCAACCTTTTGCAATATGCTGAAACGTTCGGAAAATTTTCCATGTTGACGTGGGAAAATCATGTTCAAGGGTAACAGCTCTGGAATTTTGATTATCCAGGAATATGTCATGCAGTCTATCCCATGCGGCCATCGTCGTATCATCTGGCTCGATAATCGTCTGCAATAGGTCGGTGGAGATAGTAGAATATATCCACTGAAGGATAGTGGCATCAAGCGTTGTCCATAATTTAGGATCATCCTCGCGTTTAGGCACCTCTGTATCATCAAGAGCCGCGGGGATGATGTGATGGTTGACTTGATGCGAACGAGCGTGAATTTTGAACAACTCAGCCCACATCGCGTATTGGACGTTTTCTATTTCAAGAATTAACGGGATATGATTCTTGATGTTAGAAACCACTAGGGCAGTATGAAACGAGTTCTTTGATGTAGACATACCAAAAGAACAAGAGGTGAAAGAGGAATTAGTAAGAGAGATTTTGAGAGCGGAAGACAAAATTTGGTAAAACCCGAGGGGGGGTCTCGACCGAGGGAGGAAAAAAATATTTGAGAGAAGAAAATTTTTGTGTGACCTAGACTTTTGATACCATGAAAGAAATAATCCCCTTGATTATTTTCATTAATTGAAAGGTATATATATAAGTTACAAAATAGGAGAATCTTATTCCTATTCTACTCCTAAAACCTTATTCTACCATAATTCTAACTATACAATTATGGTAAGTGTACAAGACTAATTAAGGTAACCTTTACACTACAATATACCAACAATATACATTCCATATATACAACACTGCTTCTGAAGACACTGCCCGTGATGGGCTTGAATCGGGCCATCGCCATTGTCGATTTGGGCCATTGCCATCGCCGATTTGGGCCATCGCTTCATCTGTCGATTTGGGCCACTGCCCACTGCTTTTATATACTTGTGATATATACTTCTGTATATTCAGTGTATATCACAGGTATATTACCTTGTTTAACAAGACTGAATGAATGTCAATATTTCAACTTAGTCTTTCATCTTCCTTCATTTTTTTATGTGTTGTTTATCCTTAATAGACGATGCATCAGATAAAAAAAAGGACTAAGTTCCCGCAATGTGCGGCTCCCAAAAGGGTAAGGCCATAACGAGACTGATATTCTGCTTCGACAGAGGATAAAGCAAGAACATGCTGCTTCTTAGACTTTCAAGAAATTGGACAACCACCGAGGCTGAGAAAAAACCACTTACCGATCGACATGTATCGACACAAGAGGCCCAGTCGGAATCGCAATATGCGAGAATATGAAAAGATAAATCTGGGCTAAAAAATAACCCAAGACCAGGATCCTTAGCCAAATAACGAAGAGTGTGCATAATAGCTTGAAGATTTCCATATTAGGGTGGGATTGTTCAAGTTCATGTTCCTATTTAATTTCTGAAGTGAGACTCTTAATACTCTCTACATGCGGCCTTATTAACTAGAGCGTGTATCGTTGAATAAATAATTGGAATGAACCTGGCTCTGATATCTAGATATTGGGTCTAACTCAACCCAAAAGCTAGCTTGTAGGGTAAAGATTGTCCAAGTGAGTTTATATTTTAGTTTCATTTTCGATGTGAAACTCTTAATAGTCCAGAATGTGAAGATTGCATGTACTGACTGAGGGTTTGCACGGTATAGGAGAGATCGGGTCTGATGTTCGTTAAAAATTCAACTTTCCCAAAAGCCGGCAATAAATGAGTGGGACTGGAAGAGGAGTACCAGTAGAAGGAGAAAGTTTAACCTTTGGGTCCGAGGGTGTGGAAACATGTCTACAATCAAGGCAATTGAATTCTTTTAGCAGTTTTAAAGCAAATTTCCTTGGGGTCACAACAAGACCACCAATCTCCCTGACGAGTTCCATCCCTAAAAAAATAGTAAGCTTCTCCTAAATAATTTATTTTGAATTCGTCATTCAGAAAATGTTGAACCGAACCTCACCCTATGTTTGATAGCATGGATTTCAGCTTCATTATTCCCACTGATTAGTATGTCGTCAACGTATACCTATATCAAAGTAATGAGATCATCGGTCACTTTGAAGAAGAGTGAATAATCATTTAATAAAGAAGAGAATCCCCTGGTGGCAAAAGACGTCGTCTTGACCTACATGTCCCAACAACGTTATGTCTATGCAAAGAATAGTATTTCGACTCACAGGGTCACATTCTCATCCTCATCTACTCAATTTTTTTACATCGCCGATGTCCACACATCAGCTTTTCATCCAGATTGAGTTTGCAAGAATTTCGACATAACATTTTGACCTTAGAGTCACATTTTGCATCACGTCTAAGCAACGACGTCATTTTACATCTTCGTCTATGCAACGGCGATATCTTTGCATCACGTCTAAGCAACGACGTAATTTCAGGCGCCCACTTCCTAATGCGGGTATTTTAAATTCAATCAGGCGCCCACATTCTAACACGGGTATTTTAATTGCATTCAGGCGCCCACCTTCCAATGCGGGTATTTTAATTTCAATCAGGCGCCCAACTCCTAATGCGGGTATTTTATTTTCAATTATGCGCCCACCTCCTAATGCGGGTATTTTATTTTCAATCAGGCGCACAACTGCTAATGCGGGTATTTTATTTTAATCAGGCGCCTACCTCCTAATGCGGGTATTTTAATTTCAATCAGGCGCCCACCTCCTAATGCGGGTATTTTATTTTAAGTTAGGCGTCCACCTCCTAATGCAGGTATTTTAATTTCAATCAGGCGTCCACCTTTTAATGCGTGTATTTTAATTTCAATCAGGCGCCCACCTTCTAACGCTGGTATTTTAATTGCAATCAGGTTCCCACCTTCCAATGCGGGTATTTTAATTTCAATCAGGCGTCCACCTTCTAACGCGGGTTTTTTAATTTAAACCAGGCGCCCATCTTCCAATGCATGTATTTTATTTTCAATCAGGCGCCCACCAAAAGACGTCATCTGCATTACGTCTAAGCAACGATGTCATACTGCACAACGTGTAAGCAACGACGACATTTTAACTTGCAAAGTCGTATTCTCATATACCCATTGTATGCAACAGTTATGCACTAATTTTTATCTTAGCTCTAGCTCGCATGAGTTTGAATCGGCGGGAGTTTCCAGCACAACATGGAACTATCTCTTATGGCGAACCGAGGCAATTTTGGTCAGCGGCTTACTTCGAACGTCATTCCGCTCTTTCCCAATTTTTTACCACACCTGCAACCAATGTCATCATAACTCGACACTGGAGTAATATTTCTTGAATCTGCACCAACTTTTGCAATTTTCTCTCTCGTAATTTTATTTCCACCCGTGTATCCCTAATCTTCATTCAAGTTCCGACGGTCAGGACAAAATTGGCTAATCAGTCAACTTCTTTGTCCGAAAACTCTTTCATCATCTCTGGCCAAAGAGGGGCATCTGTTGACACCCAATTTTGTCCCCTCTTTTTCGATTGTTTATTTGTAATTTTAAATATTTCTGACACCTCAAAACAATTTTAATAAATATATAATTTGGTTCTTCAAAAACTTTTTAAATACTAGGACAAAAATACAAGAAACATTCTATGGCTGGTACTAGAATGTCTAGAAAATTGCAAAAGGTTTAAATACTAGACATTCTACGTCGGATTTACCCAATCTAAGAAACGTAGACTACACCAATAAAATACCTAGACCCGTTTATGAAAATTCCACTGTTAGAGAAAAAAATAGAGGACCAAGAACCTACTAGTCTGACATTTTCCTCGATTACAGAGAACATAGTAAACAAAATTGGTGTTTTAGAAAAAAGAACTCCAAATAGATAAGAAATTCCTACAAAATGATTTTTATGAAAAATACAACCTAGAAAAAAGAATTTGGTTCTTCAAAAACTTTTTAAATACTAGGACAAAAATACAAGAAAAATTCTATGATTTTGTAAATGAACATATGATAAACATCCTATTTTTTGACTGGTTTGAAATTTATTCCTCCGAAAATTCCATAGAATATCTCTTTTCTAAAACGGTAAATTCCGTTACGACTAGGAACAAATCACCGGAGTGAAAAACCCTAGCTGATTCTAGGAAAGTCCAGTCCAACCACCCTTTAGTCACTATAGATTCCCCAAAAACGACTAAGGATATGAAATTGAAAAGCCAAAGCCCTATCTTTAAACCCTTTCAGGTGTCCAAAGATGGTATCTCTTATACCACATCCATATTGGATTAGTCCAAGTAGGGATAAAACCCTTGACTAAGGAATGATTAAACACCTCAATCCTTGCTATTCTCAGAGATGCCAGATTTACAAATTTTGAAGATTCCCTATTGAGTCTAGTTTCTGCACAGGATCAATATCTTTTGATTGTTACCCAAATTTCTCAGTATCCCTCAATGATAAAAATATCCAAAAATCCATTGTCTTGTAAATAAAGACACACAATTACCAAATGCTTGAAGGTTCAATTCCGGTAGCTATAATTTTTAGAATCCATTACAAAGCTATGACTTCAGCTTTTGCTACAAAAGTCAGATACCATAGTAAGAAAGGCGAAACCCTTCTTTTACAAACAGATCTTTCTAGATCTAACACCGTAATACCAAGACTTATTAGGTGGAAGGACATTACCCTACTAGACGAATGGATCCTAGAAGGTGTAGTTAAATCTGAACCTATAGAGACTTCCCAACCAAATATATATCTTGGAGAAGTATCTCAATACCAAGACGGTAGAGTTAGTCTATCGTTCCATAGAAGATCTACGAGTAGTGGATACGATGATTCTAGTTCCGTAGAAATCCTAGACTTAGGAAGAGTCTCTTAGATTCCTTCAGTCATAAATACTCATTACAAAATAAAACCTAGACATTCTACGTCGGATTTACCCAATCTAAGAAACGTAGACTACACCAATGAAATACATAGACTCGTTTATGAAAATTCCACTGTTAGAGATTTAAATAGAGGACCAAGAACGTACTAGTCCGACATTTTCCTCGATTACAAAGAACATAGTAAACGAAATTGGTGTTTTAGAAAAAAGAATTCCAAATAGACAAGAAATTTTTCGGGTTCCGAGTTGGGTCGGGCCGAAACCGGGTAAAAAAATCAGATTTTCAGTTTGCGTTTAAAGACTATAAATTCAAGTTTGTTTGTTCTTAATTTTGGTTATGAATCATCCCTTTTGTTTCTTAATTCGCAAATATGAAAATACCCCTTTTGTTCTTAGATTTCCTAATCCGAAACACTACTTTTAGTCTTTAATTTTGCAATCTGAAAATTCCATTTCGTTCTTCATATTTTTGCTCAATTTGGGTTTGATTTAATTCTGGGTCGGGTCGGGTCGGGTCAGTACCGGGTCGGGTCGGATTTCCAGAAATATAATTCTATTCTATTTTTCGGGTTGAAAATCAGAATTCGATAATAAAAAAATCAGAATTCTAAAAAACATTTCCGAGCGGATTCGACGATTCGAGACGACGCCTCGGTTCGCTATCCGGAAAAGGTCAATAAACTCCTATCTTATCTCTCATTTCGAGCATGCTTAATATTTTGTTTTGTTGAAGAAATTAGTCTAGGATTATGTGGGATGATCTCGAGCATGTCTAATTTCGATTTTGATTTTATAGGTGTATTTGTAGATTAATTTTTGATTAGTTATTTAATGATGCTATGTTTGGTATTGTTATGATAGATGATTGGTGAACTAATTACTATTAGTTTGTTCCAAGATGTTGGTCTTGTTTCAAATATTGGTTAAGATTAGTATGGGCTTAGAAAGAAACTATGGTTGATTAAATGTGTTTGGGATACTTAGTTGATTATTTATGCCTAAGTATGTTGTGGTTTGTGTGACCCAAGCACGGTTTCAATATCCGTTTATTAAAGATGATGATTAGCTAAGTCTCTACACTTGGTTAAGTTTATTTTAAATGGTAGTTTGTTATACTCAAAATCTACTTGGTAACCATAATGATAATGTTATGTTGCGGTTTGGAATTATCATTATGTCTAATGTAAAGTCTAAATGTTTGTGTGTTTAGTTTGAGTCAAAATGGTTATGTCTATTTGAAAATGCTATGTTATTTGATTATTTATCTATTTCTATTTTATGGTGATTGTCAAACTAGTCGCATAATATCTTATCTAGCTAAAGTCCTGATGCCCATAATTTTTTAAAAGTTGATTGAGTGTGTAAGGTAGAAATGATCTTAGTACGTCATGTTGTTATTGAGATGACCAAATTTATTCTAATGCACTCCTATTTCGTTAGTTGTATGTAAATGTGGAAATAAATTTGTGAAGATTTCTTTTTCTTACTTTCTAATCCAAAGCAAACCCTTCTTTCCTATTTGAATATGAATTTGTCTATGTGTACCTAGTATTTTACTTATTCACATGTGATATCATTTATGTGATTTTCAATTGTAATATGTATTTTTCCACTCTTTGTGTACAACCTGTGGGTCTGTGGCCCATCTCACATTATTCCTTCGCCATCAAAGTATGGCATAAATAAAGAATCAACAACATATTACTTTCATGAATAATTTATTTATATTCTTGATATATCTATATTTTTTCGTCTACTAATTATTTTCTTTTCTTTTATTTACATAAAATGCATCGGGAGCAACGAAGAGTCTCGTTATGAGACTCATCATGACTTTGTCCAAAATGAAGAACCACATTCACGTTCATGGCATTCTCCGGCCTCGGAACTTCAAAAAAAATAGGGTGCGCTGATATCGTCATCCGCCCTAGTCGCTGCCTTTATTTATTGTCTAATCTGTCTTTCATTATTATTCAGGTTGTAATAATTATTTAATTATGTACTGTCATTAGAATGCTTAGAATAATTAGGCCGCGAATAGATGAATGAATAGGATAGATAACCGTCGTTAGTTTATTTCTTAGGCTCGTTTGAATTGGAAACCCATCGCTAGCTTTATTTGTTTAGGGTCGTCTTGTATGTTCCAAACATAGCAGCTAGTTACTTTGTTCTATTTTTAGGCTCGTTATGCATGTTTTACTCTTTCTAAAAAAATTGGCTATCTCTTATTCACTTTTTTTTAATCCTAAAAAGAAGGTTTGCATTTTATCCGATTTGTAAACTTGAAAGATTTCCATAAAAAAAAATCATCTCTTCACATTACAAATAAAATTTTACTTTTCTCCTTACTATCAAATTGCATAAAATATGTATCTTATAAAGAATGCTATACAAATGCATACCTTTATCCAAAAATAACTTTATATGTATTTTATAAATAATGTTATGCCAATGCATGCTTCTTCTTTTTTTTTTTTATCAAAATCCACTTCACATATATTTTATACAAATGTATACTTTACGTGTATTTTATACGAATACATGCCTTTTTATCCAAGATCATTTTTTGCATATATTTTACCAACTTTCCTTACAAAATGCATGCTTTATCGAAAATTAAGTTTATATGTATTTTAAAATTAGTCTTACAAATGCATGTTTTATCCAAAAAATCAATTTTTACAAGTATTTTATAAATGATACCATGCATACTTTTCGAAAAGAATAAATCTATTACTTTGTCAAAAATGCATCTTTTAAATCAACTACTTTGCAACATCTTTTTTTTAATTCTATACTTTAATTATGCATTTTTCTTAGCATAATAATTAACCTAGGTTTGACCGGATAACAGCAAGTTAGCGGATCTTAAAGGATGTCTAACCCCTTCCTTTTAGGATAATAGAGAACCCTTACCTAGAATTTCATAGTTTCGCAGACCAGTAATCGGAGTTCACATTGCAGCATTTAGTTAACATTTAGGTTCCCTAATTCACCTTAGAATAATTAGGTGGCGACTCCTCAACAACATTGAATCAACACTAAGCGATTCAGCCGGGTACCGATCCCGGGTTAAAAACGGCACGCACATGCGTTCAAAAGCCGCCGTAACCGCAAGTTTTGCCTCCTTCCTAGCCATCTTATACAGTTTTCTATCCGTCCACTTTTCCACCTCATCCTTATTTTCTACCAGTTTTGCATGCACTATTTTTTTCGCTTCCACCTTCCCTAAACTACACCATTCCACCACTAGTCCCCTTGATGCCTACCACGACTACCCCTCGAGACCCCAAGCATTTCTCTAGCTACCTCTCAAATATAACTAGCCGGCATGTCCCACATACCGGTCGCATCCCCATTACTCCCCTAAGCCCTCTTGACCATCAACCTCTCCCTCATCTCTTTTGCACTAGTCATGGTCAAACTCCTCCATTTGATTCTTAACATGTCATCCACAACCCTCTTCTTCTTCTCCATGATGATCTCCAAATCCATCACCAAAAGCTTATGTCGGGTTGTAAGATCCTTCCTCGGAAAAACATTGCAGTCTTTACAAAGACCTTTGTCAACTTTCCTAAGGAGCAAAATGTCTATCTGAATCTTAGCCACCGAACTACGGAATGTCCCCAAGTGCTCCTCCTTCTTCAGGAACCTCGAATTGGCTATCACCATCTCAGAAAGCTCTAGCGAACTACAAAAGTGAGACGCCACCCCCATTCATGTCCCCGAGGCCAAAGCCTTCATGCACGTCTTCATAACCCCCAGAAGTGACCCGATATGTCCATTGAAGTCCCCTCCTATAAATAACTTCTCAGTGGGTGGGATACCACCCACCACCTCGTCCAATTCCTCCAAAAAGCTCATTTTCTCCTCCTCGCCCAAGCCCGCTTGTGGCGCGTAAGCACTAATAATGTTCATAGTGAACCCTCCAGAGTATTATTCACTGCCGGAGTTGATGTTCGCGCTGGCGTTGGAGCATCTTAGTAACCTGGCCGCTGATCCGAGTGCCAGAAGAAGAAAAAAGTCACCGAAAAAGAGAAGATGAAGAAGAAGAAAAAATGCCATAAAAAAGTCATCGGCGGCGTTACCTGGTCACCGACCGGAGTAGGTTACCTGGTTGCAAGAGTGGTTACTATCGGGGAAGGGGGTGGGGATCTGATTTGTTACCGTTGTGTTGGGAAGAGAGTGGAGATGAGAGAGGAGAGAGGAGTACATTACATATAACACATTTTCAACTGTATTTTTGGTGTGAAAGTCAAATTTCCAACAGAATATGCTTTTACCTTTTGAGAGTTGGCTAGGTTAACTAACACAGGAGAAGTAAGTTCTCTTATGTTATGAAGTAAATATTTATTAAAGGTCATGTGTTGTGTAGCACCAGTATCAAGAATTCAAAGAGTATTACTTATTTTGGAAAGAAAAGAGGTAAAGAGTAAGCAAGCATGATGTATACCAGCTACGTTGGAAACATCAGTAGCTACAAAGTTTGATCCTCCAGAATTTGCCTGCACAAAATAAAACATTTGGATGAGTTTTTCACATTGATATTTAGTGAAACCATGACCTGTAACAAGGTTGGAAACTGCATCTCTTGAGACATCAGAGGTAAATTCATGTCCTGCAATGGCTGCATTTGCTTATTGATTTCCATATGCTTCCTTCTTCTTAGTGAATTTGAAATGTGTTGGATAACCAACAAGCTTGTAGAATTCCTCTTTAGAGTGTCATGCCTTCTTACAATATCTATATTATAGGTCTGCTTTCTTTGACTAATATTGATCTGATCCATTGTTTTCCATAGGTTTTCTCTGAGAATTCCATCTCTGTGCATTCATGAATGCAGAAGAATCAGTAAAAATCTGATGGCTAGAGTGTACCTCTTTTTGTGTTTCCTGATGCAAAATAATGGAATATGTTTGTGATGTAGTTGGTTCATTATGATTATATTTTCTTTAGCTGCAATGTAGGTCTCATTCAGGCCCATCAAAAATTGGATCAGCTTCTGATCTTCAATCATTTTCTGGTTATGTTCTTTTGCTCCACAACTGCAGTTACAACCACAAGTCATGTTCAATTGGTCCTAGTCCTTTTCAGTTTGGTGAAGTATGATGCAACATCAGAAGCACCCTGACTGATATTGTTGAGAGCTATTTGAATTTGAAAGAGTTGTGTTCCGTCAGCCTGTCCATACCTTTCCTTAAGCTCATTACAGAGATCTATTGCAGTGTTGGAGTATATTACACTCTCAGCTATTTCTGTACTCATGGAATTGAGTAACCAAGTAATAAGTGAGAGGATATTTGATTCTTTCATTGGTGATGGACAATGCCCATTTATGAAGCCTAACTTATTCTTTGTAGATAAGGAAATAAGAATTCCTTTTTTCCAATTTTCATAACTGGAACCATCAAAGATAGTGTACACCAAATGCATATCACGTGCATCAGAAGAAGAAAGATAATAAGGATGGGGAACATCAATTTTGTTTGGATCATCTTTTGTAACTGTGTTATCCCCCATCATATAGATGTATTTACAGAATGAAAGAATTTCAAAAAAATGTAAAGAAGAAATGAGCAAATGCTCTGATACCATGAAAATTCTAAAGGAGATAAGTATTGTAAAAAGCTTGTTTTCTGTTTTCTGTCTCTTTATTATTGTACAAGCTTGTATATTTATACACAATTTCTACTTAGTCTAGAACCTTCCTATTGTAAATAACTTTAAACATAATCTGTAACAACCTATAACATTAAATGTAAATTAAAATAATTATAATGAAAAATACTTAAAACACCTAAATAGAATCTTTACTATGTACACAACATTTTATTGTCCAGATGTCTTATATGTGTCATTTATATTGCAAATAAGAGACAAATGAATGTCAATATTTCAACTTAGTACTTCATCTTCCTTCATCTTTTTTATGTGTTGTTTATCCTTAATAGACGATGCATCAGATGAAACACCGGAAAAATTATTTCCGGCAACAAAAAAATAGGCTCTAAGTAGTATTCAAAGAGGCCACTTGTAGTGGAGATGGATATTACCATCATCTAGATCTTTGTCCACATTGAACTGGAATATACAAAAATGATCACTTTGTATAATTTAAATCATCCTTTCAATTCATAGAATATTCTATCTGCTTTTTACTTCCTCATATCTTTTAACCTAATGCTTTGATTTCTGCATTTTGCAGCACACATGCCTTGATGTTAAATGGAGGTCTCTGCAATAAACACTCGAGAGATGTTAACCTATATCCCATTGAACTAGTGATGATGAATGTAATTATGCTAGTACATGGTTTCGGGGGTGCTTGAAAATAGTAGAGAAGAAATAAAAGGTCTCCACCACCCTCTCCCTAGCCAAATAACCTATCAGAATTATTATTTCATGGGTGCTCATAACAATTTATATCGTTTCCTTAATATTTTCTGTACAACTAAACATATGTGGGTGCTCAAGCACCTAAAATTTGCTAGTAGGTCCTCCTTTGGATGAATGTCACCATTATTTTTGTAACTCCAGAAGTTGGATGACAATATATACTTTAATAATATTTGATTGATTGGACAATGAACCAGAAAATAAGCAAAAGAAAAACAGAAACTCAATAACCAAAAAACTGAGATAGCAACTCCCGCTGAAGTAATTGTAGCGGCTCATGTACTCATTGATTTTACACCTTCTAACATCTCGAGTACTCATGTTTTTTGTTTCCAAATTTAAATCTTTAACTATAAGAAATGGAGTCGATTAAAGCCAGATTACCGCTTAAGGTTGATCAATGATAGCTGCTTGGAGCTTTCTCCATATCTTATGATTCTTGCCCTTTGCTAACTCAAAGCTATGATCGTGACATCAGTAGTGGATTCAAGATTTAAGAGTCGTGTGTGCCTCATTTTCTTCAATATAAGTTGCTAACAATGACATAATATAAATTCACACTATTTGAATGTAACATTAAAAGAAAACTGCAATTAATATTATCATTATCAAATGAGGCTTCTAGTCACAAGTTTCATACAAAAGAAGACTTCTAGTCAATAGTCACAAATCTGATCCCAAAACAAAGACTTAGTCTCAAGTCTAATCCAAAAAAAAGCTTTCAATCATAGGTCACAAATCACAATTGTGATCGACGACTTTTTATCTTCTGAAAACGATGAATAATAACATCATTACTTATAGTTGCAAATATCTTACGCTCTACATAGCATACCAAAAAATCATTTAAAAATTCATCACTCATACTGTTGCAGAGTTCATCTTTTATGTAGTTCATCGATGAAAAAATACGTTCCACAGAAGCAATAGCAACGGAAAGAATGAGAGTCAACTTGATAAGCAAATAAAAAAGTGACCAAGTCTGGTGCAATTCTGATTGAACCAATGCTTTAGCAAGATCAACAATCTCCTTCATATTGAGAAACCTCTTATCAGAACCTCGAACATACACTAAGAAATTAAAGCTGGAAACTGAGCTATCGAAATTTGTTGCTATCAAACTCATTCGGATAATATTCAGCGAACCTCATTACTTTTTTCTTATCAAAATTATAAAATGACTTAGCTGGATGTAAACAAGTCATACCAAGAAGTAAGTCAGTACTCACAACGTCGAAACGATTATTAAGCTCCTGAAGAAGCAAATCAATAACAATAAAAAAATTCAATACGAAAATGATGAGAATATGTAATATCAAGAGCTCTACATTTCGACTTCCCAGGAACATAGTAAGCGTCCATCTTCGGAATCAATATCTCATGTTTATCACAAAAAGAAAAGACATCATCCAGTAATGATTTCCATCCCCTATCCATCATTGTTTGCAATTCTTGCTTTGCGGTATTAGTAACCCCATAGCATTGATAATATCTTGATCCATCTTTTGTAACGAGGAGTTCAAATAATTTTTCTTTAAAACTTCCAACATCAAGTGCAGCATAAAAATAAAATCAAACCCCTTAATCTTATTCACAAGACTTTCAGTTGCAAGTCTATCAATATAATTTGGGCACTCACATGCAGCAAAGTTAAGCACATAAAGAATTTATGGAAATATATCAATGAAGTTCTCTAGTGTTTTACAATGAGAACCCAAACGAGTGTCACATGGTCGTTAAAGCCCACATTTCTGATTTAGTCCCCGTCCTATATGCACTTCATAAAAATTGAACAACTCCTCTAACGTTGCATCTTGATATTGTCTGAGCAAATCCCTGCGCTTATAAGATTCTCTAACAACATTTCACACATTAGCAAAAAAAGGATAGCCCGACGCACTAAGCTCCCGCTATGCACGGGGTCCGGGGAAGGTCCGGACCACAAGGGTCTATTGTACGCAGTCTTACCTTGCATTTCTGCAAGAGGTTGTTTTCACAACTTGAACTCATGACCTCCTGATCACATGACAACAACTTTACCAGTTACTCCAATGCTCTCTTTCAATATTTCACACATTAGTAACTATACAAAAAAAATCATCCACGTCTGAATTTTTCTTCACAAGAGCCACAAGTGTCAACTTCAATTGGTGAGCAAATTAATGAGTGGAATATGCAGATGGAGTATCATGCAAAATTAAACTCTTAAGACCATTTAGTTCTCTTTGTATGTTGCTAGCACAATCGTAACCTTGTCCACATATTTGGGATAGACTTAATGAGTGATCCGGAAAAAAAGAATAGATTGTCTCCTTCAATGATCGTGCAAATGTATCACTAATATGGACAATAGCAACAAAGCGCTCTATCACTTCACTTTTTTGTCAACATATTGTAGAACAAGTGTCATTTGCTCCTTGTGTGATATATCCTTTGACTCATCAACTAGTATCCCGAAATAATCATCATCCAAGTCTTCAATGATAGCTTTGATTGTTTCTTTTGCACAAGCATCAACAATATTTTTTTGTATTTTTGGACAACACATCATTTCATTTTTTGAATCATTTTGTGATATAATGCTTCCAACGTCCTGATCCATGTTCCATACCATTGCAAACATTCAAGAAATATACCTTTATTTGTAGTTAACATGCTCTCATCATGACCACACAACGGAAATCCTAAACTCAAGAGAAACCCTGCCACATCAATTGAAGCACCCAAGCGACGTCGAGATTCATTTTTATCTTTCTCGTTACGCTTATCAAAAGAAGTGCGAATTGATTGTGATTGATTCATCAAATCAATCATCCTGTTGAAACACTTGTTGTGGATGCTATTTACCTCTCCAATATAGGTTTTGAATCTTTCCTTAGCCTTGTTCCAACCATTATAGCCATTTTTTTTAAAAGCATCTCCCATATTTCCACGAACTTCATGCTCATTTCTAAGCAAATAGCAACACAAATAATATCAGTGTCTTTTGATATACTATACTCTAACCACTTGGAATATTGACCTTTGAACCAACCAGAATGAAACTGACACATTGTTTTCTTTTTCTTCCCAAATTGAGATTTAGAAAAATCATGATTCATAGGCTGACAAGGTTTTTTTTTATATTCAGCTTCCCGGCTTACGCCAGGCTATTCCTGGAGATAGTAGTCCCGGTCCCTCAGCACTACTACCAGTAAATCGCGGAATGTGCCTGAATGACCAGGGTTTGAGAACAGAGCAACTAATATCACCTATAAGATCCCACCTCAAAAGAGAGTAAATTGCTCCCACCAAAGTTCGAACCCACGCTGCAGGCCTCCAACTGAATTTTAAGTTTCCCTACTTTGCCATCCAGTTACGCCCCGAGGGACATGTCCTTTTTTAATATAATATCTTCTAACTTCATCACGTATATTAGGGTAGGATCATATTCTGCAATAGTCCTTCTGTTTGCCGGGTCGACTTTCAAATATTAAAATCAATATTTGAAGGATTTGTATCCCTCTGAACTTCCGAAGGTATAGATGAAGCAACAAGTGGAATAGTAGGACTAGAGCTTGGTTGCCCACATTTTTTTTTTATTTTTTATATCCAGCTTCCCGGCTTACGCCAGACTATTTCTAAAGATAGTAATCCCGGTCCCTCAGCACTACTACCAGTAAATCGCGGGATGTGCCTGAATGACCAGGGTTTGAGGTTGCCCACATTTTAACATTGTGACAAACTTATCCATCCGGATTCACAAGATTGAAGATAATTCCTACAAAACAAGATTCAATTAATACTCCTTTCAAATAAAAATACATACTCCTATGACGCAGAAAGAAAAAAAATTATATAAAGAGCACTAAAACAAATTATCCCAATTTCCAAAGTGGATCTAATTGTTTAATTCCAGATTCCCACATTAATAAACATTAACTTGAAATTTCAAAAGTTCTTAGCCAAAAACCTAACAAAGAAAAAGACAAATTACACTATCTATCATTGGTATTCAAATTAATATATATCATTAGCAACCATTAGACAGAAGATTGGTGAAAAAATATAAAAGCCCTTAACTTGTAATGTGTAAGAAATAATAAAAGCATAGAAAAATTCAATCCCCCAAAACCCTAATTCAAAATTTTAGCTCTTAAAAATTAAAGTACCTGTGTAATGAGATTAATGGATGGCGACAATGAAAATCGAAAACGAAATTGGGAAGAATAGAAGAAGAAGAAGATTGGAATTTGATTTTTCGGGGAGAAGGGTTTTTGGTTGCTGCCTTTTCGTTTGATTTTGGAGAAAAGGTATAGCACTTTTTACCTTTTCTTTGATAAGTTAAAAAGTAGAAAATGTAAAAAAATAAAATATTAAAATATAAAAAATCAACCAAAAAAATCTAAACTTGCGTAAGAAAGGAACTCAAAAGTTGTAAAGGAACTATTATTAGTTAAATAATTAAAATGATGGAAGCGCAGGTTCGAACCCAAAACATCAGCCGCCCCAGCGTTTAACGTTGGGCTTGGAAAAATCACCCAGCCAATTTATTTGATTTCAGGATGCTTTTTTAATATTTATATCCAATTTGTAAGATTGAAATAATTTTCCTTACAGATTTCTTTCATTAATCACAATATATATAGTTGTACAGAGGTTGATTCCTAATACAATAAGAATCCTAAGTTACCTTAAATATACATCTATCATAATTACAAAATATACTGTGAATATTCGCTAATACTCCCCCTCAGTCGGAGCGGGAGGAGGCCGAACGCTCAGGTTGGATCGGAAGTCGGTGAAGAGCTGTCTCGGTAGTCCCTTTGTGAAAATATCTACATACTGATAGGTGGAAGACACGTGTGATATTTTGACTTGACCAAGGGCAACATTCTCTCGCACAAAGTGAATATCCATCTCAATATGCTTAGTCCGCTGATGTTGGATCGGTTTATATATTTTTTGTATAACTATACTAATCCGCGTTTGATTTAAAGAGTGCTGAGCACCACAAATTTTCTCGTAGGTCTGCCCCTGCATGGCATGGATGCCCTTTGTTTTCGAGGAATCTTTGCAACTTCTGGTTAGAGTAGAGCCGATTGCTACTTTCTTGCCTTGGGGCATGCATGCTGGATAATGGTCACTATAGTAAAGTTGTGGTCCAATATCAACAAGTCGTTGTAGTATAGTGGTGAGTATTCCCGCCTGTCACGCGGGTGACCCGGGTTCGATCCCCGGCAGCGGCGTCATTTTTTGTTAAAATCATTTCTGGTCTATCTTTTATGTTTAAGTGGGTTTCAAAGAGGCCACTTGTGTATGATCCTCTGGCCTCTGTTATATTGGATAATGGCCACTATAGTAAGCTTCCAACTCTTGTTGGAACAAAAAGAACATAAGATTCAGCAAATGAAAAAAGATGTGAAGTGCTAGAGAAAGTAATCAGATGCAGTATTAAGTGCATTTGTGCCTTGAGCATTAAAGCATATAAATAGAGTTGAACGTACGTTTTAGAACTCGCTCTCTCAACTTAGGCCTCAGATCGTCTAAATTTTGAATCTTTCATCGTGCAATCCTTGTTGCATTTCTTCTCCAAATAATGAGGCCATGAAGCTCTTTCCTTGTGCAGTAGCAGCTCCGAAAGATGCTATAAAAGTTGGATGAAAACAGATATATATATAATGTTGGCTTGATTGGACAACAAACCAAAAAAAGCTCCCCGTATCAAAACAAAAGAATAAAAAGAACCAGAGAACTGAGAAGACAGTTGTGGTCCTCATTTTGATCAATGAGAAACTATTCTTGTCGATGATAGATTATAATCTCATCCTTAAATCTCAAGATGACAGGATCATAATGGTTTTGAGAATAAACAGCTAAGTAGAGACAAATTGGTGGGACTCACTGAAAAGATAATTGTTTTTTAACAGTTCACTAAGAAGTAGCCATATAGTGGATTATATTCAACTCATTGACAGTTTATCCATTTAGATAAGAAACTGTAACAAAATGTAAAACAAGTTGTTGGTGAGTATTCCTGCCTATAATATACAGGGCATTTGGTCTAGTGGTATGATTCTCGCTTAGGGTGCGAGAGGTCCCGAGTTCACTTCTCGGAATGCGCCTTTAAACATGATATTTTTCTAGGGTTGAGGGCTAACTCACTTGGTGAGCTACCAGAGTAAAATTACTAAAAAGATCCATTCTACACTAGAACTTTAGGCCAACACATTCTTTTTATTATGTTTCTCTTTGCGACCTTACCTAGAACTCCTGATGAAATTCACTTATTGGTAATCTTGTGACAACTGACAAGGAATGGAAGAATGTAAATGTTTTATTCCGTATGAAACCACCTAAGTGAGGCTGAAGAAGTTCAAGATCTCTATATTTTTGTTGCTTTTCTATAATCAGAATTCAGTAATGATATTTTTTACAATCTTTTACCAAAAGGGGGTGTTGTAAAACAGTGGAAGTGTACTAAATACAATGAAATCATGCAGCTGGTGCACTAGACTTAGTATGTTTCCTTCTAGTTGCTCTAATGTAACAGACTATTGCAACCACGAATGTGGTTCAAAGCCCCCAAGAATAACTCCACCTCTACAAATTGACTTGTCCATTGAATGATGATGCTTCTTCTCAGTCTGGATACCCAGTGCTTGGTCAATCCCATTATGTTCATCTGTGGAACCAACCTCCTTAGCCTTCTTTCCTTCTTCTTTCTTAAACTTGGCATAACTTTGATTCATCTTATGCTGGAAACCCGGGACATAGATTAACATCACTCAACTTCAATGGAGTATTATTTTACGAAAATATTTGCTCGGGTTAGGTATTTGCACCAACAGAATGAATGCAAGACATATATCTCATATATGAACTTTTTAGCCCTTGAGCACAACTAAAACTATGTTAGGATAATGTAGTGGTTGAGTGGAGCGTGTTGTGAGGTAATGAAATTCAGCAGCCTGATTGAGTGATTTTATCAGCGGAGATTTGCGTCGACATGATTGTGGTAGAAACAATATATTCACAGTATATTTTAAGGTAACTTAGGATTCTTATTGTATTAGGAATCAACCATTTAAAGTAAGTTAAGATTCTTATTGTATTAGAAATCAACCTCTGTACAACTATATATATTGTAATTAATGAAAGGAATCCCTAAGATAGATTATTCCAATCTTACATGGTATCAAGAGTCAAACCCTAAATTCTACTCCCAAAGCCGCCGACCACCACCCTCTCTCTTCTTCCTTCTCGATCGACGGCCACCATGTCTTCCCCCACTAATTCTGGTTCCTCCACTGGTACTTTTGACACCCCCCACCATGCTCATCGTCTTCTTTTCATCCGGCTTTCGCCGTTACCAACATCAAGAATTCTATCCCTATAATTCTTGACCAAGAAGACTGTCAATAATCCATGTGGACATAACTGTTCTATATTCATGCATGTGCGTACAATGTGCTAGACCATATTGATGACTATGTTCCTCGTCCCACCGATATTGCCGACTCGACATGGCGTCGCCTTGACGCCATCGTCAAACAGTGGATAAACGGCATCATCTCAAAAGACTTATTGTGTACTATCATGAAAACATGTGTTACGGCACGTGACCTTTGGGTACGGTTAGAAGAAATCTTTCAGGATAATAAAAATACCCGGGCCATGTATTTGGAAGAGCAGTTCAACAATACGTGTCTCGAGAATTTTAACAACATGTCCGAATATTACAAACAACTGAAACTCATAGCCGACCAACTTTCCAACGTCGGGACATCTGTTTCAGAAACCAAGATGGTACTTCAATTGGTTGATGGTTTACCGAAAGGTGAATATGATACACTTGCGACGATGATTCAACAGGCCGACCCACTACCAAGTTTCACCAAGGCACATTCACAACTATTATTGGAAGAAACGCGTCGTACCAAACAAGAGGAGCACAATCAAAAGGCGTTAGCCGTTGACGCATACACCACCGGCGACCAACACCACCCAGCCACCACCGCAAGACCACCAGCAGCAGCAGTCTTACGGCGGAGGGCATGGCAGCAGATCCCGCGAAAATAACAACAAAGGAAAGGGATGCGGCAAGGGCCATCGAAATCAGCAACAAGGCCCAACTCATGCCCCTTACTTCCAGTAGGCTGGACAGCAACCCTGGCCCAATACCGGGAACTGGGCCTCGCCTACATGCCCTTACCCAAAAATATGGGCCTAGTTCCAGCAGGCTGCTTGGTCACCCGGTCTCTTGGGCTCCGCCCCAGCCAACATGCAGGCCCATCAGCAATAGCAGCAAGCCCACATGGTCTCGGTCCATCAGCACCCGCAAGGTAGCAGCCTAGCCCCCACCGACTTGGGCTAGGATTTCAGCACCGTGAACCTTCAACAACCCGACGATAATTGGTACATGGACACCAGAGCCACATCTCACCTCACCCGGTCATCAGGTAACTTATCTCAAATACTTCGGTTACAATGTCCTCAATTTATTACTTTGGCAATGGTCATCGCATTCTAATTGAAGGTAACGGTAACACACATACCAAACATCCCCACCCGCCTTTCTCCCCAAATCATGTCCTTTACACACCCAACATCATTAAAAATTTAATCTCTGTTAGAAAATTCACTCACAATAATTTTGTGTCTGTCGAGTTTGACCCTTTTGGTTTTTCTATGAAGGATCTCAATATGGGGAAAATTCTTACGCGCTGCAATAGTGTAGGAGACCTCTACCCTTCACTCAATCTTCCGCTGTCAGAACACATTCACCTGTCTCCCTTGTTGCTATCTCTCCGTCCACTTGGCATAACAGACTCGGACACCCAGGAGATCCTGTTTTTAATATTCTTGGGACTAATAAGCGTATTCAATGTAATAATAGGAAACTTGCCCAACACTGTTTTTCTTGCCCGCTTGGCAAACATACTCGTATTTCTTTCATGTCATCCAACAATGTTACTTTTTCTCCATTTGATATTGTTCATGCTGATTTGTCGACATCTCCGGTTGTCAGTTCCTTGGGTCACAAATTCTATCTAGTATTATTAGATGATTTTTCACACTTTGTATGAATCTACCCGCTAAAGTTCAAATCTGAAGTTTTTGCCAAATTCCTTGAATTTCAAAAATCATTAAAACACAGTTTAAGAAATCTATAAAAAAAACCAATGTGATAATGGACGTGAATTTAATAATTCGGCATTTCACAATTTCTGCTCTAAACAAGGCATGGTTTTCCGTTTTTCCTGTCCCTACACTTCCTCCCAAAATGGCAAAGCTGAACGAATCATACGTACCATCAATAACACGGTTCGTACGCTTCTGTTTCATGCCAGTCTTTCACCGCCATTCTGGGTCTACGCTATTAAAATGGTAGAGTACCTCCTTAATATTTTACCAACCAGCACTCTCCAAAACAAGACCCCAACCAAAATCTTATACCGTAGGTTCCCTTCCTATGACCAACTCCGCATCTTCGGTTGCATATGCTACCCCAACATGGCCTCCACTGCATCTCACAAACTAACCCCACGCATCACACCACTCGTAAGATCATTATCTCACGTCACGTCACATTCGGCGAGGCGAACTATCCATTTTCAAATCTCTGAAAATACTAAACCATGGATTACACATTTCTCGATGAGTCTCATCTGTCTCCTATAATCCAGACAATGTGTCACCGGCAGTTTCCGGTTCAGACGAAGACTGCACCAGCAGCTCCGTCACCAACAAAGTTCGGCGTTGTCTCCGACCACACACCACCTAGCTCGTGGTCGAACCCTCCACAGCTCGACTCCCTATGTCACCTACCCCACCAACAGTTTCTGGACCAGCCATCGACCCGAGACCAGCCAACACCCTCCAGAACCAGCAAGTCAGCATCCTCAAACCCCAGTCCAAACACTACTGCCTACCCACCGCATGGAGACTCATGCCCAACACGAGATTTTCAAACCCAAAGTTCACTTCAATCTCTCCACACAAACCTTATCACCCATTCTGAAAAATCCAAAACTAGCCAAACTGGACCCTAATTGGAATGCGGTCATGTGCGAGGAACTTAATGCTTTAACCAAACAGAACACTTGGGAGTTGGTACCTAGACCGAACGGTGTAAATGTTATCCGGTTTATGTGGCTATATCATCACAAGTTCAGAGACATTGGTGACTTAAAACGGTATAAGGTAAGACTGGTTGCTAATGGCACTAATCAGCAGCAGAGTATTGATTGTGGTGAGACATTCAGTCCTGTTGTTAAAGCAGCTACTATTCAGACTGTTCTCAGTATTGCTATGGGCATGCATTAGCCGATTCATCAGTTTGATGTCAATGATGCATTTTTTTATGGGGATTTGAAAGAAATTGTGTACATGCATCAACCCCCGGGTTTTGTTCATCCAGCATCCCCGCAGTATGTATGTCGTCTTAAAAAGTCATTATATGGCTTGAAACAGGCACCCCGCTCTTGGTATGATCTCTTTTCCAGGTATATTATGCCGATCAGATTTATTTGTAGCAGGTGTGATAACTCTCTCTTCACTTTTCATCGAGGTAGCAGCACTGCTTATTTGCTATAATATGTGGATGACATTGTTCTTACTTCCTCCTCTGACGGTTTGAAGAATGAAATCATTGCTCTACTCAAAATTGAATTTGCTATGACTAATTTGGGCAAGCTGAATTATTTCTTGGGTATATCCGTGGCCAGATCGGCCGCTACTATGTTTCTGTGTCAGCGCAAATATGCGAAAGAAATAGTGTACATGGCTAAAATTGTAAAAGTATGCCAACTCCGGTTGACTCGAAATCCAAGCTTAGTGCCAATGAGGGTGCGTCAGTTTCTGATCCCACCCTATATCGGAGTCTTGCAGGTGCCCTTCAGTATCTCACATTCACTAGGCATGATATTGCATATGCCGTTCAGCAGGTGTGTCTGTTTATGCACGCCCCTCGAGAGTCCCATTTTGCGGCCCTTAAACGTATTATCAGATACATTAAGGGCACACTTGACTTTGGATTGCATCTATACCCTCTGTCCCAACCAAATTACTCTCCTACACGGATGCAGATTGGGTAGGATGCCCGGACACACGTCGCTCCACCTCGGGCTACTGTGTATTTCTTGGGGATAATCTTATTTCATGGTCCGCCAAGTGGCAGGCCACACTATCCGATTCGAGTGCTAAAGCAAAGTATCGCGGAGTTGCTAATGTCGTTGCTGAGATCTGTTGTCTCCGAAATCTTCTTTTAGAGCTCCAGTGTCCATTGCGAAAGGCGTCTATAGTCTACTGTGACAACATAACTGCCATCTATATGTCTCATAATCCGATCCAACATCAGCGGATCAAGTATATCGAAATGGATATTCACTTTGTACGTGAGAATGTTGCCCTTGGTCAGGTCAAAATATTACATGTGCCTTCCTCCTATCAGTATGCATATATTTTCACAAAGGGACTACCGAGACAACTCTTCACCGACTTTCGATCCAGCCTTAGAGTTCGGCCTCCTCCCGCTCCGACTGAAGGGGAGTATTAGCGAATATTCTCTGAATATTCACAGTATATTTTGTAATTATGATAGATGTATATTTAAGGTAACTTAGGATTTTTATTGTATTAGGAATCAACCATTTAAGGTAAGTTATGACTCTTATTGTATTAGGAATCAACCTCTGTACAACTATATATATTGTGATTAATGAAAGGATTCCCTAAGGGAGATTATTCCAATCTTACAAACAATGCAAGATGCTTCATCTCTCAGAAAAGACATTAGGTAAAGATAAAACACTACAGTATTTGATATGTTAGACGATTCACTTTTTTGAAGGGTCTGGTTCATTCGCAACATATTACTTATCTAATCCTGGAATCTCGACAAGTCGTTGTAGTACAGTGGTAAGTATTACCACCTGTCACGTGGGTGACCCGTGTTCGATCCCCAGAAACTGTGTCAATGTTTTTTAAATAACATTTCTGGTCTATCTTTTATTTTTTTCTCTCTTAAAATCATTTTTGGTCTATCTTTTTCGACTGGTAAAGTTGCTGCCGCCATGTGACCAAGAGGTCATGAGTTCAAACCGTGAAAATAGCCTGGTCCGACCCGAACCCCGCGCATAGCGGGAGCTTAGTGCACCGTTTTTTTTTTTTACTGAAATAGATAGAAGAAATGGATCTCTACTTAGCAAAAACATACAATTTCCAGTATTTCAACATAAGTTTACCATTCGGCATTTTGCAGCATACACTCTGCCTTGATGTTAAATATAGGTCTGTGCAATTACACTAGTATAGTATGGATGAATGTCAACATTATTTTGAATTTGGATGAAAACAGATAGAAATAATGCTTGCTACATTGGACATTGAACCAAAATAAGAAAACAAATCTTGATTAACAAAGTACCCAAAATGGCATCAGCACGAACTCCAGAAATAAAATCTATAAATAAGCAATAGATGTTGTACATTTAGATGGAGAATCTCAAGAATATTAAAATTACATGTCCTAATATATTTCTTCATATCTGTTGCCAAGTTCTGGTAATGTTAATTAAGGCACCAGGTCTTCCCTCAGAAAGCTTTACATGAGATTGTGTTCTACTTTGAACATTTTTAATGGTGTCTAGAAGAAAAAAGTAACTCAAATTACATGCTGCCTCCCGAAAAATGGCCAAAACAAAGTAGAGGAGTACCACACATCTCAAGTCGAATAGTACTAAGTAATCATGTACTGGATTATATACAACGCATTGACAGTTTTTCAGTTTAGCTAAGAAACTATTGCAAAATGTAAAATAAGTTCAGTATGGAAGTAAGTATTACTGGGCATTTGGTCTAGTTGTATGATTCTCGCTTAGGGTGCGAGAGGTCCCGAGTTCAATTCTCGGAATGCCCCTATTAAACATTATATTTTTCTCGGGTTGAGGGCTAACTCAGTTGGTGAGCTTCCTGACTTCCACATTGAATGTAAACACCCGGTGTGGTTAAGTTTTACCATGTTTATATTGTGTCAAGATCTTTGCTTTTCTCAGTGAATTTACTAAAATGAGTCATTCTGCACCAGATCTTTTGGCCACCATGTGGTTTTTATTATGTTTCTCTTCGCGACTTTATAGGAACCCTTGTTGGGAGATTTTACTCTATGGTACTTTATAAAGCAGTACGGAAAGTATATTACTATTACAAGTATTCAAAAGGATAAACAAAGATTCAATAATTCAACTAGTAATCTGAAAATTACAATATAACCACAAAACTGAAATTACAATTTTGTTGAAGACGGAAAAATGAAAACTGGTTTTGCTGAAAAACTGCCTCCATAATAGCCAAATAATGGTCATTATAGAGATAGTAAAGTCACCAACATAAACGGTGAAAGACCAATGGATTTGGCCATTATAGGAGGAGTAATTCAGCCAAAATAAATGGTCTGAACTGTACATCTGGAACTTCTGGGATCAAACTGTACTTCTGGCAAAGTTCTCTGGCCCAAAAAGATAACGGCCCACGGCCCACAGCCCACGACCCACGACCCGAGAACCCGAGAACCCGAGAACCCGAGAACCCGAGAACCCGAGAACCCGAGAACCCGAGAACCCGAGAACCCGAGAACCCGAGAACCCGGAACCCGGAACCCGAAACCCGGAACTCGGAACTCTAACTGAACTTCAGGAACTCTGAATCGAACCAGACCGGACGGGCAAGGCGGCGGCGCGCGTGTGGTCTTTCCTTGAACCGAAGCACATCTAGGTCCTCCCTCCTTTAAACACATGGGATACCCCTTGGGGTCCCAAACCCCAAACCAATTTCGAGTCTTATATACACAACAATTCTTTCTTCCTCTACCGATGAGGGAGAATTAAACACAATACCACACTTTCCATGCTTCAAACACCTTACTTCGTGGACCAATATCTCTTTCATTTCTCAATGAAATTTGACGATTCTTGGCCCTACGGTTATCTACGTACTTAGTAGATCATGCATGTGTGAAGAACAGGATTCTCCAACATACGTAACACTAGTGTTTAAGCCGTTAAAGTTGGTCGGTCGCAACTCCCGCCAAAGGCAAATTTCCAACAATCCCCTCTTGAAAGAAATTTTGGCGCACTCACATGGTGTCTTTTTCATTTCCAGCAATATTTCAGCGGACCGATGTTGCATAAGGAGAGGTAGCCTCAGCTTTGAACCTTCCATAGTTGAATACCATCGGACTTACTTACTGCGCGGTGAACGTGATGTCTTGAACCGTCAGTGTTTAGTGTAAGCCAAGACAATGATACCAACACAACAAATTCTCTTACTCTCTTCTTCGTAATGTTTTGTCCGTTTTGGCCATGGACAACGTCTTGGATTCTTAAGTGCGTTCATTTTGAGGCGGCCCGTCCTCGCACTTAAATAGGTGGTCTCCTACAAGGTATGCTGCTATACCCCACTTCACAAGTGTTAGGAACCATTAAAAGTTTCCCAAAAACCTAACCTCAACTGTTGAGGAGCATTACAGGTTTTGAAAACTTAACCTTTACCCACACTGCAGATAGCACTTAAAGTCTATCGCGGGAACGGCTTTGGATTTGGTGTTTCTTTGCAGAAATCATTATCCGAAGTGCTCATGCTTCCATTGAAGCGATCATTGAACCTTTACGACTTAGTTTTCCCATTGAACCAAATTCTGGGATCTCCGGTTAGTAAGGTTGGGTTACCCTTTGTATTAGTCAAGATATTTTGGGTTTTAAGCTCATTCCCTAGACAGGCGAGAACACTTGATCTCGGGTAGTCCCTTAGTTAGTAAACAAGGAAGTGACACCCGTGATGATCAATCGTCATCTGATCTTATGTCTCTGACAAATCCTGACAGATATGTCCAGGCAGTCATCCGTGTCCTTCCTAAAGCCGACCGGCTAGCCACAGTGTATAACTGCTGAAGGCACGGGTTTCTCCCAATAAGGGACGTCCTCTAAGGAGTCGTGAAGTTACTCAACTTCTTTCATGCTTTGTATAAAGCGATAAACTCTGATTCCATCATGAATCGGCCGATGCAAGTTTGCTTAGAGGATTTTCCAAGACCCATCATACACATTTACTTGTGGCTTTGGTGTTCTCCAGATCTGATGTCCGGTTTGTATCACTGTGTTCTCCCAGAACCGCTGGACATCCAGAATACTATAATCCGAAGATAAGCGAATAATTCAAATATCGTCATATCCGACTTAACACCTTCTATTGATCATGTATTAAGATCATCAGTGAAGCTTAGTTCAACTGATCTGTTTGTAGGACGATACCAGGTCGGTTGTAGTGTGTACAATACATTGAACTACACGTGATCTGTGCGTATCGCTCCTTGTCTATGGGTGCACCATGATTCCAATAAGTTCTATGATTCATATCCATTGATGGCTTCAACGAGACTGTCAACTATCGACCAGTCCGTTAGATGTCTTTAGAAATCCAATTCCTAAGATGTCATCTGTGATATCCATATCTTTCATATCGAGACTTTGTTTCAATATGACTTTTACTTTCAGACTGTTGATTCTCCAAATGTTGGCTTTCTAACTTCAGAGTTAATGTTTCTGTGGTCAGATTCATTGTTTCTGTTTTATCTTAAACTTTCAGGACCAAAATGTAAATATTTCAGGGACCAAGATGAAAGTTCAGGAAGAAGCCCAGCAGTCCAGAAAACCAACTCTGATTCTCTTCTTCCAACTCTCCGGTTGGGAAGGTTGTTTTAACATTCATGCCACGCAAGACTGCAATGGGCCATGATGTTAAGCTACTCCCAGGGGAGCACATGTACAAGTAGCCGAGGCTTTGAACTCGTCAGTAGATCCATCTACTTTGTACTCACTTTTGAGTATCATTTTTCACAACCCAAAGGTTCTTTTTCCGGAGGAAGATCAACCATTACGCAAGTATGGTTCTATATGATGGAATATATTTCTCTCTTTAGCTTCTTTCCAAAGCAGCGCTTTTGGAGATAACAATTATTTGTTAATTGTCTATGGTTCGTTCTTAACCATACAAGCTAGAAGGACTGGAACAAGTCTGTGTCCCCTCTTTGCTCCGTCTTGGTTCAACATCTAGAATCCCTGAGTTCTGCAGATCTGGAATATTAAGTTTCGGATAGCCATCAACTTTCGAGTCCTGTAGATACGGAGCGTCTAGTTCCGGACAGTCAGGCCCTCGCGGGTTCTTTTTAACCTTGAGCAATTACTCCTTTTTCCTTTTCAAGGAAAGTTATCTTATAAGAATTCAGCATTCTTTGACGCCAAGAGGTGATAAGTACTACTGTTATTTACAGATCCAGTGGATATGCAATCTACAGTCTTAGGTCGAACTTGACCTGTTTCGGTAGTCCAACTTCTACCAAGCCACCCCACATCATAAGTTTTGTATGTGAGATCCTTTTCATGTCTCACACGGAGAGTTATCATTATCCTTATGCGGAGTTCGGTTGAGAATCGCATTAGCGGTAAGGATCGCCTTGCCCCACATAATTTAGGCGTACGGGTTTGCGCTTGGCTAACACCGTTAGACTGAGGTGAGTAATGAACAGTCGTTTAATGAACGCTGCTTCACATTTTCCCCCTCTATCGCTATGAATTTCGCAATCCATAGGCTTAGTTGATTTTCAACTTCTGCTTTGTAGCGCTTATCCGCTTCAACAAGTTCATCTTTGCTTTTAACAAGCAAAGGATCCATACGTTGTACCATCATCAATGAAGATCACAACGCATTTGTCTCCCCCCTCTATTTTGTATAAACTTCAAATCACCCAAGTAGGTGTGACTAAGTTCTAGAGGAGCGGTGCTTCTTTCGCTATTCCCTTGACGGAATTTGGAAAGGTGATTTTGCCTCTTCACCTACCTCACATTCATTTTGAGGGTTTATGTCGAAAGGAGGCAACAATCTCAACATCGTTAGCTTTTGAATGACTTACTATTTAACGTGTCTTAATCTATGATGGCATAGATGCACGGATTACAAATATATCATTCATTTGGCTATAGACATATTGTACCATTCTTAGTTATTACAGACCTGTTGGACTAGTCTCAAACCAACTTGACCAACAACGTCCCTTAAACCAAGTTAGGAACATGTATCACCTCTTTTTAGAGTGATCCATTCCTTGAAGTCCTATTGAGGACAACCTCTCCAGCCCCTTTGATTTTAGAGGTGGCGTTGCTTCACATGAACAACCTCTTGCCCGTGGGTAGGGCGTAACTGGATCATATGTGATCTCGATACTCTGGCCCACTTCGGTTGCTTTGGCGGCGAGTGTCCAATTTCTTTATCGCCTTTCTTTAGGCCTTGAGATCATTAAGACACGGAAACTCGGCCCACCACACTAGGTGTCCATTACTTTTCCTATGAAATGAATTACGCCCCACTCCAGTCACCGGAGGCTTTGTATGACTGAGTGTCCAATATCATCATATCAAAGGAATTTTGGCCCACTCGATCGCTTGGGAGGCTTTGTATGACTGAGTGTCCAATATCATCCTATGAAGGATCTTACGCCAAATAGTATGACAGTTCTACGTCTTTAACTTTTAGACTCCTTCCGTTAAGATTGGTGCCCAGATAATTCTTGGCTCTTACTTAAGAGTGGTAACGATTTCAGACGATTAGTGGATCTTTCTCCATCGTATGTGCGAACATACTTTACATACTTTAACAATTACACTTAAAAGAACGGATCTTTTTAAGTCGTTTACAATCCAATCTTTAAACGGGAAAGAAGATAAGATTAAACTTCTGATTTTAAAGCGTAAGGAATATAAATTATTTTCATATTCCTCCTTACTTTAATCCATTTTTAATCAGACATCATTTAATCTTTATTATTCACAAGTAAGAAAAACTACTTATCCCAATTTCAGATTCTGGCTCACTTCAGTCACTTCATCAAACTGAGTGTCCAGTTCCTTCTTACCATTATTGGATCTTTTGTCTGTGATAGATACATGCCTTCTGCTGCAAGATAGAAGTACATCTTCAGTCTTCTCCTCTTGTCCCAGTTGACATCCTCAGGCTCTCGAGAGCGCCTGTTCCAACCAGTCTTGGTAGCGGTGACACCATGAACACGTTCATCATCATCACTCTCTTCTACCAGAAAACCATTGCCATATCCCGATTTGGTCACACAACTTTTGACCGACATCTTTTGAACACTAATAGTAATACTATACAAATATTGTTTTAAGTTGTTGGGAGATTTTACTCTATGGTACTTTATAAAGCAGTACGGAAAGTATATTACTATTACAAGTATTCGAAAGGATAAACAAATATTCAATAATTCAACTAGTAATCTGAAAATTACAATATTACCACAAAACTGAAATTACAATTTTGTTGAAGACGGAAAAATGAAAACTGGTTTTGCTGAGTCGAGTGTGGCACTCTGTCCTTAAGACAATATTGCCCCGTATGTATCCTTTATACGTCCTGGAAAATTTGTCTCCCAAGATAAAACAGCAATGGAACACTTGAGCAAAGGAAACTCAAGAGCTACCGTGAAGAATATTGAGTAACGAAATGATGCCTTGGAAGGTGTAGGAAGAAACTGTTTTGCTTGTGTATTTTCGTGTATCATATATGTATGTTCTTAGTGCTCAATAATGGTGTAAGGGGGTGTTTATATAGGTGATGGAGGGGCTGAAAAACTGCCTCCATAATAGCCAAATAATGGCCATTATGGAGGTAGTAAAGTCACCAACATAAATGGTGAAAGACCAACGGATTTGGCCATTATAGGAGGAGTAATTCAGCCAAAATAAATGGCTGAATTGAGTGCTTGGCGTTTACGCTTTGCTGTCCAAATTCGGCGTTCGAAACTTCAGGACCAAAGCTGTACATATGAAAGAATTCTGGTCCGAATCTGTACATCTGGAACTTACGGGATCAAACTGTATTTCGGAAAAGTTCTCGGCCCAAAGATAATATCGAAGGCCCACAATCGAGGCGAGGACCGAGGACCCTGGACGGGCGAGGCGGCGGCGACGCGTGTGGTCTTTCCTTGAACCGAAGCACATCTAGGTCCTCCCTCCTTTAAACACATGGGATACCCCTTGGGGTCCCAAACCCCAAACCAATTTCGAGTCTTATATACACAACAATTCTTTCTTCTTCTACCGATGAGGGAGAATTAAACACAATACCACACTTTCCATGCTTCAAACACCTTACTTCGTGGACCAATATCTCTTTCATTTCTCAATGAAATTTGACGATTCTTGGCCCTACGGTTATCTACGTACTTAGTAGATCATGCATGTGTGAAGAACCGGATTCTCCAACATACGTAACACTAGTGTTTAAGCCGTTAAAGTTGGTCGGTCGCAACTCCCGCCAAAGGCAAATTTCCAACAACCCTTAATAAGATTTTCTTGTGACAAGGAATGGAGGAATGTATAAGTTTTGATTCCGTTTGAAACGACCAAATAAAGGTGAGGCTGAAGAAGTTCAAGATCTCTTTTCTCTGTTCATTTTATACAGTAAGCAATGCAAAATCAGAAATGAGCAATCGTATCTTTACATTTATCTACCAAAAGAAGTAAATATGTACTAAAATCCACTGATATCATGCAACTGGTGCACTAGGCTTAGTATGTTTACTTCTGGTTGCTCTAATGTAACAGACTATTGCCACCAAGAATGCGGTGGCTAGGCCTCCAAGAATAATTCCGTCTCCACAAATTGACTTGTCAATTGAATGATGGTGCTTCTTCTCAATCTTAATATCATGTGCTTGAGCAATCCCATTGTGTTCGTCTGTTGAACCAGACTCCTTAGCCTTCTTTTCTTCTTCTTGATGTGGGTTCAGACCTGGTGGAGGTGCAGTACCACTAGAAAACTTAACCAATTTATGATGGTGCTTCCAAGTTTTCGAAACGAAGGTAATGGACTAGAAGCAGGGGGATTTGCAAAAGTTGTTGCCGTATCAGCCATGGCTAGATATACAAGAGCCTCTGTCAAGATCAAGCAAAGAAGAAAACTTTTAGCCATGCTGATCAATTTCTTGATAACTTGAAGATGCTTTTTAAGTCTTGAGGCAATGCTTTAGGACAGACCTTTGCAACCATATATATAGAGTCATAGAGTGGAAGATCTAACATGGAAAGTTCCCTTTGTCTTGTTTCAAAAAATAGTTTAATGAATAAGTTAGTGTTTGTTTGTTATGGAATGGTCTGCAGAATAGGGGAAATCAACCAAGATGCACGTGTGGAACCTATAGAATATTTGCATTATATCTGTGACTTACATGAAGGGAACATGATGTTTACACTATGTTTAATTGTGAAGTTGTGATGCAGTTGCTTTGAAATTTGAACTATAACCGAGTTTTGATTAATATATCGAAGTTCCTCAGTTCAATAAATCTACAATTTGCTAGTATAATATGTGACCTTTCTTTACCCTATGTATCTGTTGGAAATTTACTAAATGTGAAATTAAGTATATTTCATTAATTTATGACACGAATAATTTGAGCCCGCACGTCGAAAACGTCGTTTCCACACACGTGCACACGTAGTGCCAAGTATCGCAAATTTCATTAGTGAAAGAGATATTGGTACTTATGTAATATGTTTGAGACATAGAATTATGGACGGTTATTGGCCAAATGACAAAGTATTCCACGTTAGTAAAAGAAGGAAAAAGTGTACAAAGTGTAAAATGAAACGAGTCAGAAATCGCCGCGGAGCTGTGAAGGGCCGCGGCGCCACACCGTCGGAGCTGGAGCGCCGCGGCGCAAATTGGTTGGGCAGTCACTGGAGCCGCGGCGCTAATTCACAGGGCCGCGACGCTTCGGAGGCTGAAAGCTGCGACGGAAAGTTTGAAAAATCTGACATTTGGGCTGGTTTTGGAGCATTGATTCTCCATTACTTGGCACATGAATTCAGCCATTATTTGACTGAATGTAACCCCTCAATCAAGTGCAATTACATGGCTATTGAAGGCCATTAGTTATCTAGTTGAGGGGTCTTCTACTTACACTATAAATTGAGGCCTTTGGCTCAATTAAACAACACTCAACACTTAGAAAATACTCTAGATTTTCTGAATTCATTTTCTTCTTCTCTAGCAAAGTTACTATACTCAAAGTTCTTCAAGAGTAACACTTGAGTTTCCTTTGCTCACTTGTTAAAGTTGTTGTTGTATATTGGGAGACTATTGCTCAACACCGTAAATGGAGATATACAGGGTAATCTTGTCTTAAAGATAGAGTGTCATCACTTGACTCAGCAAATCACACAAGCAGTTTGATAAGTTCTTGATTTCCAGTTTTTATTGTAATTGTTTGTTTATCCTTTCTACCATTGTAATAGTTACTTACTTCACGTTCCCTACAACAATTGTATCCCAATAATTTTAAGACAAGATTTGTTGCAAGTAAGTTAGAAAGATGACTGGCATATATCAAACTGCTTCTGATTCTGCTGCTACTGCTCAAGGCAATCTCTCTGCCTTCCCCACTGCTCAAGGCACTCCTAATGCCTTTCCGGTTGCTCAAGGCTCATCCAACGCCTTTACTGCCACTCAAGGGAATGTTGTCGTTCCTCCACCCGCTGGATTTCACCATGAACGCCCTGAAAAGTTTATGGGGTCAAACTTCAAGAGATGGCAACAAAAAATGCTATTCAATTTGACTGTTATGAGAATGACATGTTTCCTAACAGAAGATCCTCCACAAGCTGGAGATGAAATGGACCATTCGCCTTCTGAAACGGGTGAAGGGGGGCTAGGTATCCATGTCATTAATGGCACGAAAATGGTTCTTGATGCATGGAGTCATAGTGATTTCATGTGTAAGAATTACATATTGAACTGCTTATCAGACCCTCTCTACACGGTGTATTGCACCGTTGGCACTGCCAAAGAGTTGTAGGAGAAGCTGCAAAAGAAGTACAACGCACAAGATGCAGGTACTAAGAAATTCATCGTTGGAAAATTTTTGAAATTTCAAATGGTGGATAATAAAACAGTGATGTCCCAAGTCCAGGAATTCCAAATGATTCTACATCACCTGTATTTGGAAGGTATGAAACCAAACGAGCAGTTTTTGGTTGCATCACTGATTGAAAAGTTACATCCTTCATGGAATAAGTTTATGAGTTACTTAAAACTCAAGACAAAGGAGATGACCTTTGAAGAACTTATTATCAAACTCCAAATTCAGGAAGATAATAAGAATGCCTTGCCTAGGGGTAAACAACCCGCTGAGGCAAAGGCAAATCTAGCTGAGGCGAAAGGGAACCCAAGCAAGAATCGCAAGTTCCAGAAAGACGGCAAGACCCAAGCAGCGGAGAAGTTCAAAGGAAACTGTCACCACTGTGGGAAACCTGGTCACATGATCAAGGATTGCCGCAAGCTCAAGACTGAGCAACAAGAGAAGGCTAAGGCACATGTTAACGTCATCAAAGACCAATTTCTGGATGACATGATTGAGGAGTTCTCAGCGGTAGTGCTAGAAGCAAACCTTGTTGAGAATCTCATGCAGTGGTGGATGGACACAGGTGCTACAAGACACATCTGTTCCAATAGAGATGTTTTTTCCACTTATACACCGATTACAAACAAGAAGCTATTCATGGGCAACAACGTTTCCTCTGACGTGCTGGGGGTAGGAAAGGTAGTCCTGAAGATGACTTCTGGAAAGGAGCTCACTCTGAAGGAAATTATTCATGTTCCTGAGATTAGAAGAAATTTAATTTCAGGTCCTTTATTGGTTAATGCCGATTTTAGGCTAGTGTTTGAGTCCAATAAATTTGTAGTCACTAAGAATGGAACGTTTGTGGGAAGAGGATTCGTCTGTGAATGCCTCTTCAAAGTTAACACCGTCTCTATATTACGCACAAGCAATAATATTGAAGCCTCTTCTTCTTACTTGCTTGAGTCCTCTAATTTATGGCATCATAGATTATGACATATCAACTACAAATAGGGATGGCAACGGATCTGATCTGGACCGGATCCTACTAGATCCAGATCCATCGGGTCCATAAAAATCAAATCCAAATTCGAATCCACCGGGTCCACGGATCGGATTTGGATCTACATGTAAAAAACATTTTCTTGAATAATATTCCCACATGTTGAAACTTTTATGACAAATGAAACGCAATGTGATTGAAAAAAATGATTGAGTTCATTCAATCAACGTACACAAACATGACACCATTCTTTCAAAATACTGAACAAAGTTTTAGCATCACAAGAAAATAAAGACGATTGACTTCATTAGTGATGCTGAACAGGTTGCAACTTTGTGCTAATTTTTGGAGGCTTTAGTCATGCTCCATGTAACGCCCCGTATTTTCGGGTAGCGGTTGAACTCATAACGTAGGTGAGTAGAACCGGACCCGGGAAAATTTTTGTTGTACTTGTGTATATTAATAAGTAGATCGTTATATAAAAGGGCGTGATCCCGAAATAATTTTGGAATTTAGTAAGTGTGACGATAGAGTTTAATAATAATTGTGTATCCCCGAAGATAGTATAGACTGGTATTTTATTACAGGAATTATGATATTGGCATAAGAGGATTTTAGTAATCGTCGGGATTTAAATAATTGGAGACCGGAAATTTATTTGTGTGTATAATTAATTAATTGTGGGATTATTTAATTAGGGAGGGGACAATTTATAGTGGGATTTGGTAAGTGTGATTTTATAAACGATTTGGGGGTGGCAAAGCCCCAAACCGATCGACGATATCAGCGCCCATAAGGGCCTTCTTTCTCCATTTTTTCACTTCCATTTCTTCAACCTTCATCTTCATCAAGAATCTGTGAGGAATTAATGGTCACATTTCTAGCAGATAGAGGAAGTCTCAGTTGATGGGTTTCTGAAATTTCGACCAAAAATTGAGGATTTTCGGGAGCTTCCATATAACCAAAACGAGGGAGAATTCAAGGTGTTCTGGGCGTTGATTCCAGTAGAATCGAAGCCAATAACAAGCTTAGAAACTCAGGAGCTTTACAAGAAACCTTGAATACAATCGGATTCTGGCGCGAATCGATTTTTGGGAGTGCATTTACATTTGTCGGAGGCTGTGTCGAGCAAAAGGGTTTCCCAGCGATTCTCGTTGATGTGTTTAATGAGGTAACCTTCCTTGTTCTTAATAGTTTGTACAATTTTCTGAAATCTTTTCTTGCTATTAGTTCTAAAGACGATTGTCGAAAATACGAATTTGAGTTGGGTGTTGTTGGACTGTCGTTACTGAGAGTTACTGGGATTGCATGTGAAATTGTGGTACTGTTTTGGAGATTTTAAGTATAAGAAGGAGTATTAAGAGAGTTGGACGTTTCACTACTTACATAGATTTCGATATAGAAGGAATATAGGTTCTACGCATTCAAGGTGTTCGTTAGAATGTCCCTAAGAATCTATTTTTAATGTGTTGATTCGATTGTGATGTAATTCGTCCGTATGATATAGATAATCATTCATAGAGCTTACAAGGACCCGTGGAACTTAGATAAATTCTACAACAAGGTTGAAGTTCTAAAATGAGGCATACTCTAATATTGGGTTGATTAGTTCGTCTAAGAGGTATGTGAAACCCTTACTTCTTTCTTTTTGGCATGATTTAATGAAAGTACGGCGGACGTACTTAATTCTTATACAGTTTAATTCCTAAAGAGGATTGTTATGAGAAGTGCCTATGATTTTTCAGCAACGAGTTTATTATGACATTATTACAATGATTTTATTGAGAGTCAAATGATACTTTTTACTTGCATATGGTTACTCATGATATCTACTCGTGCTAAGTGTTACTACATCACCTTACTGAGTCCCGGGCCGGGTTACGTTCGTGTACAGCCTTGCATTTTTCACCGAGACCCTCAGTAGAGGGTCGGGTTACGTAGGATGGATCCATAGATGAGATATGATTTTACCGAGTCCCAGCATGGGCCGGGTTATGATATGATTCCACCGAGTCCCGCATTAGTGGGTCGGGTTACGTTACATGTATATATATGTATATGGACAGGCCTTCATGTTTTCTTGACTTGACTCTCATTTTTATAAGGCATAACTGACTAGTTGGATTTGGATCCTGATTTTTATACTGATCTTCTGTTTCTGTTGGCTACTTATGATCTCTTTTATAGCTTCATGTTTTACATACTCAGTACATCATTTCGTACTGACCCCCTTTCCTCGGGGGGGCTGCGTTTCATGCCCGCAGGTACATGCTCTCAGTTTGGTGAACCTCAGGCCTAGGTTCCTACTCAGCAGGTTGGAAAGCTCCTTTGATCCAGAACTTTGTCATTTTGGTACCGAACCTCCTTTAGGCTTATGTTTGTATTTAGGGGCACGACAGGGCCCTGTCCTGTCATATGTCGTTGTTCTTCTTATAGAGGTCTGTAGACAGTGGTGGGTTGTACTTATGTAAGGGTTATAACTCTATTTTGGTCAGCCATATCATTGTACTCTATGTTGGGGGTGTTCCCGTGTATATGTTATATTATCTGTTGGCAGCCTTGTCGGCTTGCCTGTATATTGTGTTGGCTAGTTGTGACTCTTCAGGAGGCAGTACATTGAGGTAAAAGCGACCTTGTCGGCTCGCCTACCCTGGCATATGTTGTTATTGCAACGTTATGCTGCCGGATTTCAGACTCATTAAGGGTTAGTTGGATTATGTGTGACAGGTTAGTATAATGACGTCATTAGGGCGGTTAGTCGCGGCCCGTCGGGTCGGGTCGTGACAAAAGTGGTATCAGAGCAGTTAGTCTTCGGAATGTCTACAGACCGTGTCTAGTACAATCTTGCGTATGTTTATGTTGTGCACCATACTTATACGCAGGAGGCTGCCGGACATTTAGGATTGATTTCTATTCTTCTTACTCTAAGATCGTGCGATAGAGCTATGTTATTAGGTTATTCCCTCTCTGACGTATTAATGTGTTACAACTATGACTCCAAAGAAAGCGACAGCCGCTAGAAGGCAATACGAATTCGAGGTTATGAGAAACTATCTTACTCGTATACGGGAAGAATTAATGTAAGCTTGGGACAGGGAATATTTGAGACTCTTAGAATATTAGATAATCGTTGAGACCTTAGATATACAAGGCCTTCTTGAGTAAAATATGTTATGTTTGATCTGGGTGGTATATGTGAAGTCTATTAGTTGTGATGACTCCTTGGTATGCTTATGTTTGTATGAAAAGGGATATGAGATATGCCAAAAAAAAAAACTGGAATTGCTGCTGTTGTACATATAAGGTTTGTTGTCTCTGGAGCAAGTTGTCTGGATAAGTCCTTGAAATTAGTTCAGCAGGTAGTCGATAGTCGTTAATGGGTTGTCCTACTTGTGGATGGGGCATAGGAGTAGATGGTCCTCTACATGTTGTAATATTACCCTGTTTAAGTTGATGTGTTCCAACTTTTCTTATGAGTTATGCTATCTATGTTATGTATAAATGTATTCTGTCTTGGTCATACTTCTTAGGGTGGTCTGTTAATGTCCCTGTACAGTATGTGGGTTGAGTATAAATCACTTGTCTTAAAACCTATCTTCGTCAATTTTGCTCAGTGTGACTACCTCTAAACAGTTAATTAGACTTGCCTAGATATCTTTTATGTTTGATTAAAATTTCCCCCGTAATTGTCTTTGCGTATCATAATGCAGAATGCAAAATGCTCTAATAACCCAAGCCTGCGTTTTATCTCTTAAATAGGGAATAGACTCGTATGCTAAACATGTTGTCAATAGTTTCTTAAGGGAGTGAAAAGTTGAGTATTTACATAATTTCAGGGATGACTTGCTGCTGCAATAGACGGTTTACTTATTTAAGTTAACTATAAAACCTTGAATATATTATGCCAAGCATTATGTAATATATGTGAATATTGTGGTTATTTGTGACTACTCTATTAATGTCTAGCATGTTCAGTTGATGAAAACACTGTTAGAGTATTGTGTGACGATTATTTGTGGGTTAAGTGGCTGTCTTGTTAAGTTTAAGGGTTATTTGACCTTGTATGATCCATTTAAATGACTTTGAAGTAATTGGTATACTAGTTTTAGTCCCTTATAACCCCTCTTGGATTGTTTAAGTCCTGTGGTGTCCATAGTATGTTAGGTCAAACCATCATTAGCACATGTACTAATTTAGTATGCTTAATACATGGACATGAGGTTGGTTCCCCTGGTTAACTGAACAAATAATTTCGGTATGTTGCTATAGTGGCTTGAGAAGTATATTAAACCTCTTAGACACTATGTTCGATTAATCCATGACTCAACTACACAGGTTAAATTTAGATTTGTCTAGTCGTGTATGGGCTACCTAGTTAATTTAATGCTTAATATTGCTAATTTAAAGATTAATGATATATGAAACGCCTAGATTTGATTTAAATGGATTGGTAGGTTGGATTGAAGTTGAGTTTAGCATGTATGGGTTATTTAAATTAATGTGATGACCAATATATTATTTTGGAAACTCGTTTGGCTATTTGTAAGTCGTTTGGTCATATTACCTACCTAAAACAAGCGCCACTAATTAAGAACAAGATTAGTTGTCCTTTTTAACAAAACTTGTCTTATATCGTCTGATATGATAATGTAAAACTAGAAGAGAATGAGTTAAGTGGGTTGATATGGTTGAGGTTATATGATGTGAATTATGATGGGAATTGATAAAGGGTAGCCTATGTGATGATTGTGAATTATGAATATTACCTAAATTTCGAGCCTGCTTTACTGATTTGGGGGTATGTTAGAAGATATGACTAAGCATGCCTAAATAAATGGTTATATGTTTGGATTAATCAAAAGGAATATGTGGATTTTGCATGTTGATTGATAAGGTTGTTGTATAGTCTGGTGTAATTTTAGTTGAATCATGAAATGACTTTTAAACTATTGTATGCATAAGTTAAGCAATAATAACCTTGTTTGGATCGATCTTGGAGTGATTAGTGTTGTTAGAGACAATTCCGACTTGATATGAATCTAACCTAAAGTTATGAGTAACCTATAACTTATGGGTTATAGTAAAAAGACCGGTGTGGCTTCTATTACATTTTTCATATAATTACAATAGTAACCCTGGTTGAGTATAAGCTTAGAGAATATGTCGGCTTACTATTTTTGGTTTTTTCATGTGGTCTCCAATAATTTGAAATGATGTAGACTACAATGTGGTCTCCAATGACATATTTAGCTTCAAATATGACTACATGATGTCATGTCTGTGTTATTAATATCTTGTTATTTCTATAGATGTATATTGTGATATAAACTGGATTTTTTTTAACCAAAGGACTTATTTTAGTCTATTGTTGGACTTTATGAGCTTAACACTAACCCAAGAGGTTGTGATATGTCCAAAGGGAAGTTTAGTTCCTAATTGGTTTTCTTAGGTATGTACTTGTTGTATTTATGTTCTTGTAACTTGAACTTTATGTGGTCTGAACTTTGAAGTTAGGTTATGAATACCTAGAAAAGAGTATTTATGCACCCATTCATGTATCCATGTGATCATTGCCAATGTGTAAACCAATCCACCTAGTTAAGTGCATGTGTAAGTTAGGAATAAAAGCTTAGGACCACTATGCTAGTTGACATATGTTCCCAACAAGTTAAAATGATAGGCTTAGGATAATTTCAGCATGCTAGTCTTGAAGAGATGATTCAGAAAGCTCCCCTGGATGTTGTATTTTCCTTCTGTGGACTGTTGGTATGCAGCCTCTTAATGCATCTATTTTGACCCCTGAATATGCAGACTGTTTATGCTTAAAGTAGTGGTAAAATGACAGTCTGAGAGCCTGTTTAATTAGAAAAAACTGACCTGAGTGAATATATGTGGATGGAGGTGTTGTGGTAGTTTAAAGTTAACATGTGCAGTTAAAACAAAGCATGATATGCTAATTTCAGACTTGTACACATACAGTGTCAGTTAACTTCATGCCTCAAATGTTGTTAAACTCAGCATAGTTAAGCCCTATTTCTGCATACCTAACCAGAGTAGGTTGCATTTAGTTACTTGTTTTTATGTTGCCTAAGGATCAGCTTGTCTATGAAATGTCTAGCATGTTTAGACTAGTCTTGTTGCTGCTGATTAGCTGTTGTTTTGTTGCTGCTACTGCTGTCCCTGTGGCACTCTAAACATATGTTGTTGCCTCAGTTGTGACAAATATTGCTGCTCTTTTTCAGCCTCAAATATTCTATTTTCAAGCATATTGTGCTCTCCTAGTTATCTACATCCTTTGTTAAGATTTATGTGGCTCTTAAAATACTGGATTCTGAGTTATAGTTGTTGCTTGTTTACTGGTTGCTGCTACATGTTGTCTTGGTGCCCTAGACTGCTGAAAATTTAGTAGGCCTATTGTGCCTTTGAGGTAAATTGTGGTCATGTGTTGATGTTATTTTTGCTGCACATATAGCCTTGGGGGACTGCCTTATGGTGCAGAAAAAGGCTGCTAATCTATTGTGCTGTAAATGCAAATAATTGCTGTATTCTGCCTCATTTATAGTTGTTGTTAGGACTGTTTGGTTATACTTTAAGGCTGTGGTTGTTGTTCCAAAAAGGGGACTGACTACTGCTGATAAGGGGGACTGGTTCCTTGCTGTCTGTGATTCCAATTTCTGATTACTGATGCCTGTTTTCCATTAGGTGCTGCATAGTTTAATGGCACTGTTACATTGAGCTGGTTGTTGTAAATACTTGTTAATTTCTTATGCAGTTAGCTACCATGATTAACTATTGTTTGGTGGTTGTTTAAGGTCACTTGTTACTGATGTTTTGGCTGTTATTTGAGCTCTGTTTCTGCTGTTATTTAGCTGCTGTTTTGGCTGATGTTTTGGCTGTTATTTGAGCTCTGTTTCTGCTGTTATTTAGCTGCTGTTTTGGCTGATGTTTTGACTGTTATTTGAGCTCACTTTCTGCTGTATTTAGCTGATGTTCGGGCTGATGTTTTGACTGTTATTTGAGCTCACTTTCTGCTGTTATTTTGCTATTTTTCTGGCTGCTGTTTTAGTTGTTATTCTGGCTAACATTCTGACTGTCGTTGAGCTCACTTGTTGTTGTTGGTTGGCTACCAGTTGACTGTTATTTGGCTGCTGGTTTGCTGTTATTTGCTACTGAAATCACTGCTGCATTTGGTGGAAATTGTGCCCTGCACAAACACATGTTGTTGCCTTTATTTTGAGGCAGTTGTGGTTATAAATTCTGGGCAGGGGCAGAGTGAAAAATCAGCAGCTGTGTTGCTGCACTCTAGCCCAAAATCAGTGCAACAAAAGAATCAACTGCAATAGTATAAAATAGCTACATGGCTAATTGTATTGGTGTGTGAATTGTTTTAAATAACTATGTTGCGTATAGAACTCTAAAATTAGATATTAGGACCTTCTACCTCCTTTACCTATTGTTTGAATTTAAAGAATGTAGTCACCATGTGTTTATTTTGGTTTGCATACGAAACTTGAGTCTATTCTTTAGAAGTAGTCATAAATTGATGTGTATCTCCTCACAGTTTAAAAGATAGTCTAAATTAATCCATGAGTGTTTTATCTTTTTATTTATTTATGAATTGGAATGACAATTTGTGTATTCTTTTTGTATGGTGTCAAAGGTTAGAAATGTCGTACCGACATTCGAGGACGAATGTTTCTAAGGAGGGGAGGATGTAACGCCCCGTATTTTTGGGTAGCGGTTGAACTCATAACGTAGGTGAGTAGACCCGGACCCGGGAAAATTTTTGTTGTACTTGTGTATATTAATAAGTAGATCGTTATATAAAAGGGCGTGATCCCGAAATAATTTTGGGATTTAGTAAGTGTGACGACGGAGTTTAATAATAATTGTGTATCCCCGAAGAGAGTATAGACTGGTATTTTATTACAGGAATTATGATATTGGCATAAGAGGATTTTAGTAATCGTCGGAATTTAAATAATTGGAGATCGGAAATTTATTTGTGTGTATAATTAATTAATTATTGGATTAATTAATTATTGGAGGGGACAATTTATACTGGGATTTGGTAAGTGTGATTTTATAAACGATTTGGGGGTGGCAAAGCCCCAAATCGATCGACGATATCAGCGCCCATAAGGGCCTTCTTTCTCCATTTTTTTTCCATGTCTTCACTTCCATTTCTTCAACCTTCATCTTCATCAAGAATCTGTGAGGAATTAATGGTCACATTTCTAGCAGATAGAGGAAGTCTCGGTTAATGGATTTCTGAAATTTTGACCAAAAATTGGGGATTTTCGGGAGCTTCCATATAACCAAAACGAGGGAGAATTCAAGGTGTTCTGGGCGTTGATTCCAGTAGAATCGAAGCCAAGAACAAGCTTAGAAACTCAGGAGCTTTACAAGAAACCTTGAATACAATCGGATTCTGGCGGGAATCGATTTTTGGGGTCTGTTTCAGTTTGTCGGAGGCTGTGTCGAGCAAAAGGGTTTCCCAGCGATTCTCGTCGATGTGCTTAATGAGGTAACCTTCCTTGTTCTTAATAGTTTGTACAATTTTCTGAAATCTTTTCTTGCTATTAGTTCTAAAGACGATTGTCGAAAATACGAATTTGGGTTGGATGTTGTTGGACTGTCGTTACTGAGAGTTACTGGGATTGCATGTGAAATTGTGGTACTGTTTTGGAGATTTTAGTAGTATAAGAAAGAGGATTAAGAGAGTTGGACGTTTCACTACTTACATAGATTTCGATATAGAAGGAATATAGGCTCTACGCGTTCAAGGTGTTCGTTAGAATGTCCCTAAGAATCTATTTTTAATGTGTTGATTCGATTGTGATGTAATTCATCCGTATGATGTAGATAATCATTCATAGAGCTTACAAGGACCCGTGGAACTTAGATAAATTCGACAACAAGGTTGAAGTTCTAAAATGAGGCATACTCTAATATTGGGTTGATTAGTTCGTCTAAGAGGTATGTGAAACCCTTACTTCTTTCTTTTTGGCATGATTTAATGAAAGTACGGCGGACGTACTTAATTCTTATACAGTTTAATTCCTAAAGAGGATTGTTATGAGAAGTGCCTATGATTTTTCAGCAACGAGTTTATTATGACATTATTACAATAATTTTATTGAGAGTCAAATGATACTTTTTACTTGCATATGGTTACTCATGATATCTACTCGTGCTAAGTGTTACTACATCACCTCACCGAGTCCCTGGTCGGGTTACGTTCGTGCACAGCCTTGCATTTTTCACCGAGACCCTCAGTAGATGGTCGGGTTACGTAGGATGGATCCATAGATGAGATATGATTTTACCGAGTCCCAGCATGGGCCGGGTTATGATATGATTCCACCGAGTCCCGCATTAGTGGGCCGGGTTACATTACAGGTATATATATGTATATGGACAAGCCTTCATGTTTTCTTGACTTGACTCTCATTTTTATAAGGCACAGCTGACTTTTATGGTTTATGGCACAGTTGGATTTGGATCCTGATTTTTATCTTCGATCTTACATTTACATTGGCTACTTATGATCTCTTTTACAGCTTCATGTTTTACATACTCAGTACATTATTTCGTACTGACCCCATTTCCTCGGGGGGCTGCGTTTCATACCCGCAGGTACATGCTCTCAGTTTGGTGAACCTCAGGCCTAGGTTCCTACTCAGCAGGTTGGAAAGCTCCTTTGATCCAGAGCTTTGTCATTTTGGTACCGAACCTCCTTTAGTCTTATGTTTGTATTTAGGGGCACGACGGGGCCCTGTCCCGTCATATGTCGTTGTTCTTCTTATAGAGGTCTGTAGACAGTGGTGGGTTGTACTTATGTAAGGGTTATAACTCTGTTTTGGTCAGTCATATCATTGTACTCTATGTTGGGGGTGTTCCCGTGTATATGTTATATTATCTGTTGGCAGCCTTGTCGGCTTGCCTGTATATTGTGTTGGTTAATTGTGACTACTCAGAAGGCAGGTACATTCGGGGGTAAAGGCAGCCTTGTCGGCTCGCCTACCCTGGCATATGTTGTTATTGCAACGTTATGCTGCCGAATTTCAGACTCATTAAGGGTTAGTTGGATTATGTGTGACAGGTTAGTATAATGACGTCATTAGGGCGGTTAGTCGCGGCCCGTCGGGTCGTGACACTCCACTTGTAGTTCTACTGATTGACTTCATTAAACAACATAAAATAATGTCAGTCATATATCAAAAGTCCCAGTTTTTTTTTGCTGATCAAACAAATGAGAGAAAGATACTTAAAGCTTACGGCTAGCAGATTCAAGAAAGAGAAATTTAAAGAAGAGTGATAATTTTTCTTTTTATAGAAATGAAAATATGGGAAACTGTAGAGAGCATATATGTAAAAGAAATGAAACTTCAATGACAAATTACATGGTTGTGTGACTTGTGTCTTATCATGGTTCAACCATTTACCCAATACATAAATTATGAAAAACAATTAAGAAAATACTTATAAAATTACGTTCTAGGTTATGAATATATTTAATAAAAAATGGATCCACGGATCGGATCTGGACCGGATACAGATCTCAAATACAAGATCCAGATCCATATCTGATCCATTATAAACGGATTCGGGTCCGATCTGGATCCATCGGGTCCAAATTTTTTGAAGATCCATATCCGGACCGGGTCCAAGATCCATTGTCATCTCTAACTACAAGTCCATCCAAATGTTAGTAAAGTTAGAGTTGTTGCCGTCTATAGACGTAAACCCGCAACATAAGTGTGAGATGTGCGTAGAGGCAAAACTCACAAAGCTTCCTTTTTGATCCGTCGAAAGGAATACCGCTCCTCTAGAACTTATTCACACAGATATATGTGATTTGAAGTTTGAACAAATTAGAGAGGGGAACAATTACTTTGTGACATTCATTGATGATAGCACAAGGTATTGTTACATTTACTTGTTGAAAGGTAAGGATGAAGCGTTCCAACGTTACAAAGCAGAAGTTGAGAACCAACTAAGCATGAGGATTAAATCCATTCATAGCGATAGAAGGGGAGAATATGTAGGGCCATTTGAGGAATATTGTGCCCAAGAAGGCATTGTTCATCAAACGACGGCTCCATACTCACCTCAATCGAACGGTGTGACGGAACGTAAGAACCACACATTAAAGGAAATGATGAATGCCTTGCTCATCAATTCTGGTCTTTCCCAAAACACGTGGGGAGAAGTTGTCCTTACAGCTAATACGATTCTTAACGGAGTCCCACATAAGGGTAAGGACAAAACTCCATACGAATCATGGAAAGAAAAGAAACACACCTATAAATATTTAAAGGTGTGGGGTTGTTTGACAAAGGTTGAAGTACCCAAACCAAAGCAGGTCAAGATTGAGCCTAATACTGTAAATTGTATATTCATCGGATATGCAAATAACAGTAGTGCTTATCGCTTCTTAGTGCATAAGTCAGATGTTCCAGATATCCACGAGGGTACAATCATGGAATCAAGGAATGCTAAATTCTTTGAAGATATCTTTCCTAGAAAGGAAAAAGACATAATCTCTCGCAAACGAAGTTATGAACAAAGCTCTCAGAAATCGGGAGTCATTGACGGCCCGAATCTAGATGGTTCAGATCTAGTGGATCTCGAAGTGGCTGAATATTCGAAATCTAGTGTTCCAGATTCTCAGAATATGGAAACTCCAGAGATAGAACTAAGGTGAAGTAAAAGGGTCAGGAAGGATAAATCCTTCGGTCCTGACTTTGTAGCTTATATGGTTGATGATGAACCAAGGACAATTGCTAAAGCATTGTCAACTCCAGAGGCACCGCTCTGGAAAGAAGCTATTGAGAGTGAAATAGGCTTCATTCTGCATAACCATACTTGGAAGTTGGTTGATCTTCCTCTGGGAAATAAACCGTTGGATTGTAAGTGGATACTCAAACGGAAGTATAAAGCAGATGGATTTATAGATAAGTACAAGGCCATGTTGGTAGTCAAGGGCTATCGGAAAAAAGAAGGTCTTGACTACTTTGACACGTACGCTCCGGTGTCTAGGATGACGTCCATACGAGTATTCATTGCATTCACAGCGTTGCGTGACCTTGAGATACATCAAATAGATGTCAAGACAGCCTTCCTAAATGGTGATTTGGAAGAAGAAATTTATATGGACCAACCCGAGGGGTATGTGGTTAAAGGGCAAGAGAAGAAAGTATGTCGGCTTGTCAAATCTCTGTACGGGCTGAAACAAGCCCCAAAGCAATGGCATGAAAAATTTTGATAGTACTCTACTATCGAAGGGTTTCGCCATTAATGAGTGTGACAAATGTGTCTATATGAAAGGTAACTCTGACTCGTTTGTTATGAGATGCATGTATGTAGACGCCATGTTGATCACAGGGAGTAGTCCTAGCATAATTCTAGAGACTAAGAACATGTTGAAACAATGCTTCGACATGAAGGATATGGGTATCGCAGATGTCATCTTAGGGATAAAAATCTCTAAGACGTCTGACGGACTGGTCTTATCGCAGTCTCACTACATCGAGGATGTTTTGAGAAAGTTCAAGATGTATGACAGTTCGCCTATAAAGTCACCAATTGATAGAAATCAAAAGCTTGATTAAAATCATGGTGCACCCATATGCCAGGAGCAATATGCACAGGTGATTGGTAGTTTGATGTACATAACAAATTGCACCCGACCTAATATTGCTTATGCAGTCAACAAGTTGGCTAGGTTTACCCGTAATCCGAGTAATGATCACTGGAAGGCGATGAATCGGGTACTACAATACCTGAAATACACGCTAACTTACGAGTTGCATTATTCGAGATATCCAGTTGTACTAGAGGGGTACAGTGATGCAAACTGGATATCTGACATAGAGAATACCAAGTCCACCAGTGGGTATGTATTTACAATTGGTGGTGGGATGTGTCTTTGAAATCCTCTAAGCAAACTTGCATCGCCCGATCCACGATGGAATCGGAGTTTATCGCTTTAGACAAAGCAGGAGAAGAATTTGAGTGGCTTCACGACTTCTTAGAGGATGTTCCTTGCTGGAACAAACTCATACCTTCTGTAATGATCCACTGCGACAGCGAGTCGGCTCTAGAAAGGGCACGAAATTCTATGTGCAATGACAAGTCTCGTCATATTCGACGGAGACATAAGACCGTTAGACAGCTGATCACCACGGGTATAATATCCATTGGTTACATAAAGTCAAAGGATAACATAGCTGACTCACTGACAAAGGGCTTACCCAATGATCAGATGTTCTGCCTGTCTAGGGGAATGGGCTTAAAATCCAAAGTATAAGGACCAATACGGTGGTAACCCAACATTACTGACTGGAGATCCCATGAATTAGGTTCAATGGGAAAACTAAGTTGTAAAGGTTCCGTTGATCACTTCGGTGGAAGCATGAGCACTTCGGATAGTGATTTCTGTAAAGAAACACCAAATCCAAAGTCGTTCCCGTGATAGATTACAAGTGCTATATGCAGTGTGGGTGAAGGTTAAGTTTCTAAAACCTTTAATGATCCTCACCGGTTGAGGTTAGGTTTGGGGAAATTTTTAATGGTTCCTAACACTTGTAAAGTGGGGTATAGCAGGATACCTTGTAGGAGACCACCTATTTAAGTGCGAGGACAGGCCGCCTCAAATGAACGCACTTAAGAATCCAAGAAGTGTCCACGGCCACAACAGACAAAACATTACGAAGAACTGAGTAGAGGAAGTTTTTATTTTGGTACCATTTACTTGACTTACACTAAACACTGACGGTTTAAGACATCACGTTCACCCGCAGTAAGTAAGTCCGATGGTATTCAACTATGAAAGGTTCAAAGCGTATGCTACCTATTCAGATGCAATATCGGTCCGCTAAAAGATTGCTGGAAAAGGCACCAAGTGTGTGCGCCAAAATCTCTTTCAATAGGGGATTGTTGGAAATTTACTAAATGTGAAATTAAGTATATCCCATTAATTTATGACTCGGAAAATCGGGGCACGCACGTCGGAAACGTCGTTTCTACACACGTGCACACGTAGTGCCAAGTATCGCAAATTTCATTAGTGAAAGAGATATTGGTACGTATGTAATACGTTTGAGACATAGAATTATGGACGGTTATTGGTCAAATGACAAAGTATTCCACATTGGTAAAAGAAGGAAGAAGTGTACAAAGTGTAAAATGAAACGAGTCGGAAATCGTCGCGGAGCCGTGAAGGGCCGCGGCGCCACACCGTCGGAGCCGCGGCGCAAATTGGTTCGACAGTCACTGGAGCCGCGACGCTAATTCACAGGGCCGCGACGCTTCAGAGGCTGAAAGCTGCGACGTAAAGTTTGAAAAATCTGACCTTTGGGCTGGTTTTGGAGCATTGATTCTCCATTACTTGGCACATGAATTCAACCATTATTTGGCTGAATGTAACCCCTCAATCAAGTGCAATTACATGGCTATTGAAGGCCATTAGTTGACTAGTTGAGGGGTCTTCTACTTACACTATAAATTGAGGCATTTGGCTCAATTGAACAACACTTCAAAAATACTCCAGATTTTCTAAATTCATCTTCTTCCTCTGTAGCAAAGTTACTATACTCAAAGTTCTTCAAGAGTAACACTTGAGTTTTCTTTGCTCACTTGTTAAAGTTGTTGTTGTATCTTGGGAGACTATTGTTCAACACTGTAAAAGGAGATATACGGGGCAATCTTGTCTTAAAGACAGAGTGTCAACACTCGACTCTGCAAATCACACAAGCAGTTTGATAAGTTCTTGATTTTCAGTTTTTATTGTAATTGTTTGTTTATCCTTTCTACCATTGTAATAGTTACTTACTTCCCGTTTCCTACAACAATTGTATCCCAACAGTATCTCCTATAATTATGACAGTTCAGAAACTCGAGCCCTCCACCGCCTTACAGCTGTGGGAACAGTTAAAGGGATTTTTATTCTACTGGAGATTGTACACACAATAATGTACCAACACAATGAGAAGCTGAATTCTGAAATCAGAAGTAGCTGACTCTCCTTGCTGTCTGTCCTCGAGTTATTCGCTCATGCAATGCTTATTGAATATATATATAACAGTATTTATTTTGACCCCGTCGAGTGTGGCTGAACCATCTAGAATGGGTGGAGCAAAAGATAAGGAGTTTGAGTGAAATCACAAATGTAGTGATGCAAAAAATGAGAATATTTCCTAACATTCTTAAACAAGCAAAAGTTTCTTGTAACCCTTTGTTTATTCATTTTAATTACTAGTCTGCCTCTCAAACGGGGTACAATAGTATTCTTAAAAACTTGGAAATGAAATATAATAATCCGGTAGTATTAGTATACTTCCTTGTCAGTGTACTGTCTTTGTATCATAATAAAGTTCACTTAATTGCATTTGCTATAAACGGAGAGATTTGCTGGCAATGCTATGTCCAGCTTATGATTCTGAACTAAGGCTGGCCAGTGGGCCGGGACGACCCGACCCCGGCCCGACCCCGTCCCGACCCCGCCCCGGTCCCGCCCCGACCCCGCTCTAAAAATAAAAAAAAAATTTAACGGGGGCGGGACTCGAACTCGGGACGGGACGATGTCTCGTCCCGCCAGACCCGAGCCCGCCCCAGGCCCGCCGGACCCGAGACCGCCCCGAGCCCGTCCCGAGCCCGACCCCGACCCTTAAACCCCTTTGCAAAAATGACCGTTGCACCAACGGCCATTTTAGATTATGGTCATGGCCAACGGCCATTTTAGGCCCCCTCCCTCCCCAACCCCTACCCCTTAATATTTATATTTAACCCATAAGTTATTATATTTACACTTTAACCCAATTTTTCAACTATAAATAACTCATTTTCTCTTCATCTTTCTCACAAATCTTCCTACAATCTCTCTAATTTCTCAATATATCTCTCTACATTGTTTGCTAAATATTCAATTTTATTAATTCATTTGGTAATTGGGAGAGAAGGTGGGAACTAGCTTGAGGATCTTCCATCGAGCAAAGTTTCAATTTTCAACCTTCGATTACATCGTCGACGTTACGTCCGACGTTTGGTACATTCGTTCCTTCATTAAATTATTATTGTGCATTTATTTTATTTAGCGCACTTAATTTTATTGTCTTTAATTATTTATCATCATAATTATAATGGAAGGATTAAAAGGTATGTTTAAGGGTAGGGGTCCTTCTTCAAGTAGACGCACCCAGGGCAAGGGTACTTCTTCTAGTCATCTTATTCCTAAACAGGATGATTTTGTTGATACTCAACATTTTCCTACAATACCATTAGATTTAGACGAGGAGTTATTTTACGGAACTCAAGAAGACTTTAATTTAGGCGATGATCTAGACGATACACCCACTAATATTGATGACAACACGCCCACTAGTGCACCTTCAACTGAAATACCTCCTATTCCCCTAGTATGAGGCGAGGTCCAAAAGCGACCATTAAAATCGATGCATGGACATTTTTGATAGGGACGTAGAGAATCAAGTAGCCATATGTAAAATTTGTAAAAATGTTATAAAATTTAAACTGGAAAAGGTCACGGTGGGGCGGGGTTTAATTAGACACGTAGTAAGTGCTCATCCACTAGGTATGCCCAATACCAGGCTTCAAAACCGGTGTATAAGCGCCGCTCCATCGGGACAAGGTTCACATACCGACATCTTGTCCGGACCAAATCTGGTCAAATTAACCCTATGACGGGGAATTGTAGGCTCTAAATACAACAAACATAGAGATAGGGAAGCAATATCAAAATTAGTTCTTTGTGGAGGGTTTGCCTTTTTCATTTCCTTCATCTCAGGTTTTATTCATTACATTAGAGATATATATAATCACGCTTTTAACGGTTTCCTAGGTCAATTGTTAAGAGAGATGTATTTAAATTTGCGCATGAATATCAACAATATTTACGTTTTCATTATATCATTTTAATGGCAAAGTATCTATCACGCCTGATATAGGTCGTAGTACTAACGGCCATGATTATTTAAGCGTAACTTGTCATTGGATAGATTATAAATGGTCTATGCAAAACGTATTTTAGCGTATAGATATATAGATGATAGGCACACTTGGTACTTTTATTGCAGAAAATATTTATCAAGTGTGCGATTATTACGGAATTACCGATAAAATTATGACTATTACATTAGATAACGCTTCTAATAACAATTACGCAATTACAATGTTAAAAAATAGTTTAGCTCCATCTTTTCAGGACCATTTTCATATAAAATGCGCGTGCCATATATATAACTTAATTGTAAAGGATGGTCTATCACTTTTTGAAGACATTCTTAGTAAAATACAATTTGCTATAAACTTTATTTTTAAAAGTAATAAAGTACAACGTAGAAAAGAATATAAAAACTTGTCACGATTGTGGACTACCTTATAGAAGAATTCCACAAGAAGTATCGACTAGGTGAAATTCTTTATACGAGCAACTACTTGTTGCTTATGACTATAAATTACCTATAACTTTATTTTTAACTCTCATAATAAAAACCCAAATTGATATGATTTTAGATAGTGATTGGGTAAAAATTTCGAACTTATTGTATTTTTAGAGAAATTTTTTCAAGCAACAAAAGAATTTTCCGTATATATTATCCTACTATTTCAACTATGTTATTTTATATAACTCTAATATTTTTATTACTTAGTGAATATATGGAAAACCAGTTTATAAGGCAGCTATTAAAAAATGTTTGTCAAAATAAAAAAATATTTTATTCCTATTCCTTCTATTTATATTATTGGTTATGTATTAAATCCTACTATTAAAATAGACGGTACTAAATCACTAATTGAAACTATTTACGATTGTATAGAAGTACTACCACCTCCAAGTCCCAAAAATCTAAATCACCCACCACCTATTGAACAAACTAAAGAAGAAGTGTTGAATAGCGTAGAACACCAATGCAAAAATATATATAGATTTTATCAACAAGAAAATGCTAGTAACGCATCGGCTACCATACCATCTTCTTCATCTTCAACACAACCTCACAAAAGACATCTTTGTTTCTGCGGCTAGTATTGAAAGCCTCGAGAAATAGAATGTGCGACAAATACCTCTACTAACCAAATTAGCGAGTTGAATATTTTTGTTTTGCGAGGGTTCTGCTTCAGTATCAAGAAGTTATCAATGAAGATGGACAAGAAGACTTCTTTGAAATCTTGGAGGAATGAGAAGACCTTTCCGACACTTTCATTGATGGCTCGAGATGTTTTGAACATTCAAGCGTCATCAAGCTGCGTCGAGCGCTTTCTATGACGGATATCAAATAGGAGACCACAGGACACTCATTGGCGGAGACGGCTTGGAAATTGCGGTATTATTCAGAGATTGGATCTGAGCGGAGCGGAGAAGGTGCGGTCAACAGGAGATCAACGAAGAAGATGATGAAAACTACAACGAAATCTTAACAGAAGGTAGTGGAAGCGGCGTGGATCAATTTGACCAACAAATACCTATTCCAACCGAAGAACCACATGAAATCATCAAGCAATTAGAATGCAGATTTTTTGAAAATGTAATTTTTTAATTGCAATTTTATTATGTAATTTGCAACTTTTGGACAACACCATAAAGTTGCAATTTAGATTTTAGACAATTGTATTTGTATTACAAAAAATCATGTCTATTAAATAATATAAGAGGCACAAAACAAATTTTGGGATGTTTTTATTACACTATCTTGTTTTGTTTATTGAGTTTTTTTTATACATATGTTATTTAAAAAAAAGGAAAACCCGACCCCGCCCGGCCCCCACCCGAGCCCGCCCGAGCCCGCTTCGCTTCGATATCGACGGGATCGGGATCGGACGAGGATCGAGCAGGTCCCGCCCAGACCCGACCCCGCTAGGCCCGCTAGTCCCGATCCCGACCCCCCGGCTCGTCCCGCCCCGACCCCGACCCCGCCAGACCCGGCCCGCCAGACCCGAGCCCGGCCCACTGGCCACCCCTATTCTGAACTAGTCATAAACCAGCAGGGGATGCGTCTGTTAGTTGCACATGCACAGTGGTGACTCTTGGACATCCCCCAAGCGTGGACATTTTCAAGAAGCAACTGGGAAAGGCCACATGACGTCTCTTTAAATGCAAAATACAAATTCAGTTCTTATAATATACACTTTGGATTTGTTGATTTCATGTCCCTTTTAAATTGGGTGTTGTTTGTTTTGTGTGGATTGGGTAAAATATTTTGGGTTAAAGGAAAAATGGGTTGTGGTTTAAAAATATAAAAGGGATTTATTATTAACAAAAAATGCTTTGAAGAAAAAATATAAATTATTTAAATAAAATAACAATGCGATAATAATAAAATATAATATTTGTAAAATGCTTAATGATTAATTAAAATAAAAATGTGATGTCGTTTTGTGATAATAAAATAACATAGAATATTAGGAAAAAACTATGATTATGATTTTAAAAGGTAAATGGTTGTAGAAATACAAATAATAATAATAATATTGAGAATAATATATATATATATATTAAAATTGTTTTGAGGTGTCAAAAATATTTAAAATTGCAAACAAATAATTGAAAAAGAGGGGGCAAAATTGGGTGTCAACAATGGTGATGGTGATGGGATAGAGCTCGTCTCGACTATCACATCTCATTAGATGTATTCCCATCCAGAAATTCTTTACAGAAAATTCAAAAGGATCAAATTCAACAGAAATCGAGTTATCAGTTGTAAATTTCCTAATAGACACCAATTTTTCATTTAATTGAGGAGCATGAAAGACATTTTTCATGGCTAAATGTGGGTTCATGGGAGACAAATTTATGTGACCATAACCACAAATTGAAATTGAATTACCATTACCAATAATTATGCCATGATTTTTGCTCAAATTGAAATAAGATGGAGATTACCTTGTGCAGACGTCATGTGAGAAGTAGCATCGATGTCCATGTACCAATTTGCATCCGGAGAATTTAGTCCAAGTGTATGCAGTGCGGCCTCAATATCCATGTGGGTCGGGGAGATTACTGGGCCCGCAGCAACGAAGGCATGTTGTGGCCGAGGCCCAAGCAGGACAGGTTGCTGCTAGGCCTGGTTCTGCCGAGCCTCCTGCTGCTGTTTACCATTAGGCCTAGCCCAATATTGAGTGGGAAAGGTGAAATGGGCCACTACCCACTGGCCAGCCCCACAGCCACTGCCCACTGGCCCAAGGTTGCTGTCAGTGGTGTTGTGGCCTAGGCCCCTACTGGTCGCCACCACGTTTGTCACCGCCTCCACCGCGGCTGCCACCGTCGCAGTTTTTGCCACAATTTTTCCTATTTTGGCCTTTTTTGCCACCACCATTGTTGCGGTTTTGGCTAGAATTTTCAAATAATGATTGAGGATGATCGGCGTCGCGTGACGTGGCTACCATTATGGCGGAATGTGTTTCAGTTGCGGCCTTTTTAGCCAACCCTGTTTCTTCAAGGGTGAGCATGGAGCGTGCTTGATAGAACGGCGGGAGAGGATTAATTTGGCGTATGAGAGTTCCAACCCCATTATACTCCTTGAAGAGCCCCGCAATCATCTGAAGAACGAGACGATCATTTGTGACCGGCGCGCCAACGTTCTTGAATTGATCTGACAACTCCTTAAGTTTTTGACAATAGGCAAAGGCATTCGAAAAATCCTCCATAGTTGTGTGAGACTTGCTCAAGGGTTACGGCACGAGAGTTTTTGTTATCTTGGAATATATCACGCAACCTATTCCAAGCTTCCATTGTCGTGGCGTCGGGTTCGATAATTGTCTGTAAGAGGTCCGTCGAGATGGTGGAATAAATAAATATAGCATCAAGAGTTGCCCACAACTCTATTTCATAATCGGTGGAAAGGCACCTTCTTCTTGCCTTTTTTCAATTTGACGATGTGATGTAGGGCTCTATTAGACCTTGCATGAATTTTGAAAAGTTCCGCCCATGTCGCGTATTGGACGTTTCCATTTCAAGGACGATAGGGATGTTTTTCTTGATATTGGAGACTGCAAGGGCAGGATGAAAGATATTCTTTGTGTTAGACATAATGGAGGAACAATAGGAGAATTAGGGTTTCAGAAAGAAAAGGGAAGGGACGGTCGAGACCAAGAGGGCAGCGGAAGTTTGTGGAGAAGGAAAAATTTGCCCTTGACTTCTGATACCATGAAAGAGAATAATCTTTTGTTGATTTCATTAATGTAAATGGTGTATATAAATGATATACAATAGTCCTCCTATGCTATAATTACGGAAATCAAATATACACTTACCTAATATAAAATATTACTATTACAATTACAGAGATACATATCACTAATGATATCACTAGATCTATCATTTATATATAGATTGTTGTCTCTGTTTTCATATGAAAACAAATAAAGATATAATAAAGGTCAAATTTGAATCATGCCTTTTAAAGATAAATCTAGACCATTTGTCATAGTTCAAAAAGACGTGATTCTTTTCTCTGGTTAAGAAGACGACACATGTGTTGGACGTATGACATCACCATCTACTAAAACTGTTACTAGAGGTAAACTTTTACTTGCTAGTCAATAAGAACAAACCTAATCTAACTTTACAATAACAAAGATAGATTTAGCCAGAATTAGTAATAGAGAACAAAAGGTTATTTCGCACAGTTCAATAAATAATTTGGACCTTTTCGTTTTGAAAATAGAGTATTTCTGTGTTTAAATATATTTTAACTTGTAAAATATTTATTCAAATTTAAAGACATGCTGATCTTAATTTTAAAAATATCATTATATATTTAGGATCACAAATTCTAATAATAGTTTAACATGTGTGCAATTCTCTTTCTCCATAAATTTTTAGTCAAATTAAGCATTGTCATACAAAATGATCGAAGAGTATCAACATGGGTATCGGATATCGAGTGTGTATGAAAAAAATCAACATGAATTATTGTCACGACCCAAATCCTATGTGTGTCGTGCAGACACCTACCCTAACCTCGTAGGCGAACCTCAAAATCATACAAGTCAAAGTAAAGAAGTAAAAGTGCGGAAAGTAAAGAAAACGCAAAGTACTGAAACGATCTTAATACATATTGAGAAATCTTAAACAACGCTACCCTAAAATCCGGTAGTCATAAGTACAAGAGTTTACTAAACTTTGGTGACAAGTCTCTAATTACTAAATATGTTGTCTGGAAATAAAAATAGACAGAAAGTAACATAGGAAGAAGTCTGGAGCTGGGAAAGTCATCAGCAGCTCACCTTAGATTTCAAAAAGCAGGTCCACAACTATCACAGCAGTCCAAAGCTCCGCTAAACTCGGCTCGGTACCTGCACACGAAGGTGCAACAAATATAGAGTGAGTACGGGAAGCACGTGTACCCAACAACATCATCGATCGATCCTAAACTATAGTAATGGCGAGAATCGATACTTTCTATACTACTCTTCCTGTTTGACTAGTTAAATAATAATTAATCATTCAAGTAAGATCCTACAACCAATTCAAGCCTTTAAGTCCACTATCCTTGAAGTATCACCACAAAGTTACAAGCTTTACCTTATTTAAGTCTCTAACCATGAAAAAGGTCTCATCTTTTCGTTCTTTATCGCATTTAGTTCATAAAGGTTTGATCTTTCCACAAATTAAGCACAATTATTATCAAAGATTCATTCTTTTTACCAAAATAAGCAAGTTTACTAGCAAAGGTTCAATTTTTTCGTTCTTATGCTAAGGAAGCATGTAAAGATCCTATTTTTCTTCCTTTTTAAGCAAGTAAAATCACAAAGATCCCATCTTTATTCACCGTTAATCAAACAAGCCATAAAGATCTCATCTTTATATCATATGAGGTTATGCATAAAATCACATCAATAAGTATGAATGAGATGTTATGCTAGTGATGTCAATGCAATGCAATGGTCAAATGCAACCGGTGTATACACATGTTCTAACGTGACCTATGGGGGACTCATGAGGTCCATATACCCATCCGGAATTACATCTCGTCGGGTCCGAGCTCCCAACTGTAATATCATCATCAAATACCTGCCCGGAAGCTATGTCATCTTCATCACTCTTTCCTTATACCATATACAATAAACCGGTCTTCCAGGCCTCTTTTCGGTCCTCACAAATCCAATACCAACCGCGATATCATGAATGAATGAATGAATGAATGGATATGCGTACACCATGTCAATATAATAGTAAATCAATTTATCAAGACAAGACATTTTTCATAGTTTAGACGAGATGTAGAGTGTTGGATGCATGAAAATTCAGTTAAGCACAACAATCAGTCCAATATGGCTATCATAGCCTAAATAAGCAGGAATCATACCAACTTAGATGGATTTACTCACCATCCTCTAGGCTCGAAGGCTACACACATAGTGTCCGTCATAATTATAATAACTTTATGTTTTAATAACCCATATAGATACACCGGTACCCGCACAAGTGCTCGTCACCTCACGAGTACGGGACGTCCAATTTCCCATTACGGCACTTTAACTAATTAAACCAATATATAAAGGGTTTAGTAAGTCTCAACTTGCTTGAATTCGAAGCTGAAGAGTCAATCACTGCTTTTCCTTTGCTTTGAGACTCCAAACGAGCCCACTCTATTCAAATACGCATTCTAGATGATAAAAAGAAACTATTGATACATATATTGCCATATAAAACTCCAGACTCAAAAATCACCTAAAAACCTCGAAGGTCAAAACCAGAAATTGAACTTAGAATCACGTTACTCATAGTCTAATTAGTCAATATCCTAATTATCATAAAGATATAACCTCAATTGAGCCATTAATTTCACTAATTGGAACTATAGCCCAAAGTTCATAGAAAAACCCTAACCCACCATTTGGAAATCATGAAAGGAAGGATAAAATAATGGAAAGAATCATTAAATAATACTAAGATTGAGTTTAGAGACTTACCCAATTGAAAAAAACTTATATTTGGTGCTTTGAATCTCTCTAATCCGAACTCTATAGACTTAGAAATGGGTGAATGAAGGATGGAAGTTGAAATGAGGGTTTTAAATTCTGCCGAGAACGCGACCTATAGCGATCGCGAGGACAACTCCCGCGATCGGGAGACTCTGACTCGACCCGACCGAGCTTCCACTTGCGCGATCGCGACCCGGTTGCCCTTCCTTCACCTCTATCGCATGATCCTTATCACGATGAAGGAAACCAGATAGAGTTGTACCCGTTTTTCTGGTTTTTTCCCGAATCCGTTCCAACACCCAAATCTCATTCGGACTCCCCCGGACACAAACCAAATATGTATTTTTATCATAAAATACGCTACAAATTTGCCCGCGCACACGAATTGCTAAATAAGATCGTATTAACCCAATGTTGACCAAGTCAACTCCAATACTATAAAAACTCAAATTTTCAACTGGAGACTCAAATCGCACCCGAATGCCTGAGGACCCAAACCAAAGGCTCTACTAACTCATAAATCACATTTCGGACCCAATGAAATCAACGAAATCATGAACATGACACTTTTACCACTAATGTTGACTAAAGTCAAACTTTCTCATTTTTTTCTAACTTTAATACTTTTAAACTTACTAAAATGGATCTGAAACTTGCCCGATTATCTCGAAAACCATGTCACCTGTTCCTGCAAGTCATAAACGCACTAACAAAGCCTCTGGAAGGATATTTTGGAAATTTCTAAGCAAAGATCACAAACAGTGAGATAGCTAGGGTCCCTCCACCTTAATTAGAGGTATCACATTCAAGCCCCCTAATGAAAAAAATTTGTTGGGAGGGTGACCCTTAAAAACGAACCCTGCAATGCGTAATTTAAATTTAATCGGGCTTCAATACAAATATCTGACACCACACAGAAAATTTAAAAAAAATGAAAGAAAAGATATGATGAAAGAAGAGAAGAAGGGGCAAAAAATGTCACATCAGCGTATGGGGACATGATAGGATGTAAGTGAAATGGGATTGGTGCAGAAGGTAATGAGTGTCTTTCATCCACAGTGCACAAAGACAAGTGTCTCAACAGGGACTTCCCTCTTCTTTTTCTGCTGTTCATCCAACAGTAAACAGACAAAATAGGCTCCCGTGGCACAGCGAATTGGTAAGTGACAAGGTGATTGGGGTACAATCACTCCGATATTGCGGGTTCAAATCCGTGTGGTAACAGTCTTTGCTGAAATATTGCAAGGGCTATTGCTGAGTTCGTGTTCCGTTGGTCCTCTCTCTTGCAAGGCTACCACTCGCGCATATCTCTCGATTTACATTCCATCTGGCCAAGAGACCTCTGATACAGATGGGGGGTTTCGCCTTCGGGATTTTCCCCTTCACAAAGTAAACAGACAAAATAGGCTCTCCAATTTCTTTTTAGACCTTTTATTTTTTACTGGGGAAAAATTCAGTTAAATTTACTAATTTGATTAATGGATGAGTATGTTAATGAAAGTAAAATATTTTCCGTAAAGAAATTCTCAATTCTCAAAACTTGAATATCAATTTCTCATTAAACGTTCAGAAACAAGGATGGAGTTACAGTTTCTCTTACAAATTTGACCGAACTTCATAACTTTAGTTTAAATTTTATATTTATATTAAAATTTTACTTAATATATATAAATAATGAATTTATTAACATGATAAGTTGCCTTCTTTAAAATTTAGAATTCATCAATTTAAAATCTTAGATTTCGTCCATAATCTCTTTTACCTAACACAATCTTTTATCACACAAAGTACATATATTCTTGGTTACCAACCATTAGCTGCCACGTGTACAAAAATTGAGATACCATATGGCCACTCTATTATTTTGAATGTTCTATAAGAGACTATTTGAAAATTAGTTGTTGTTTTAAACCGTTGAGAACCAACAAACTTCAAAAAGGTCTAAACGAATGTTGCACGCTAGAAAATTATTGCAATCTGAAAGTATATTTATGTTCTAGAGATAATCTATATTAAGAAAAATATATTTTATACATATTCGTATTATTATTAATGAAGATTAATATTTTGGCATTTGCAATTATTGAATTATTATTTGATTGTTTGTAATTATTCATTAATGTGCATCCCTTGAGCTTACGTTGTCATTAATAGAGTGAGATATTCATGATAGAGCGTAACTCTTAAAATAGTCTCGACTAATAATCATCGAGAATGGAATATCGATGATATGTAATAAGTCGACATGTGGTCTGCATCACATCCTTAGAGGATGTAGTATGTCTCACATGCTACGAGTAATGGCTACTCGTGATGGACACATGGATACTTTAGAAGTATTGGTATACTCTGCTGATATATCGTTTGTTATACTTGTCTAAAGTGTTATCAACGTGTGGGAGATAGAAGTTCTTAGACTTGAGGTCAATACGCGCCTTGTCTACAAAGTAATGTACTTTGATCCCGTCCAAAGCTCAAATGCCTTATAGGTTGAGATACGGCTTGCATTGGGTACATTACAATGTGGATTAAAGGTGGTATTTGAGCCAAGATTAGAATTCATTCCTCGAATGTCTATTCGGGAGAACACTCGAATTCTCAGTGATATTAAGTTGACTAAGTCGTTGGCCAACGCAATAGACGTATTTAGAATATAGTCTAGTTGTCAACTAATATAGAAGAGATACAATGATTAAGCCATTTGGATAGACACTTGACAAATCCTAAGCTTGATCGGGTGTGTCGTGAATGAAAGGATTTTATCTTACCACATAAAGGTTAAGTTTCATGGATTCGCGTAAACGTACTTCACATATTGAGTTCGTCTTCCGGCGCCGTCTAGGAGTTCCATGTAGACCTTAATTTGATTAATGTCAATATGAGAAGGCATGTAGGGTCACACTATATCGGTTGTCCGTTTCGATCTAAGATTGTATTGAGAGAGTAAATTAAATGTTCGACTTGGAATCGAAATATTTAAATAAATAATGATTGAGACAGTGCAGGAGCACGTCGAGCGCCGCGGCACTCATACCCTAGGGCCGGGGCGCCTCTGCATCAATTTTTGGGTCAGGCCCAAGGTCAAACCCTAATCCGATTTTGACCTAATTTTCAACTATAAATAGAGGCATTCCCTTTCATTATTCTCATACAAATTTTCTGAAAATCATTCTAAGCCTTAGAGACTTAGAATCAAATACTCTCTCAAACCTCTGCCGGATTTCCTAGCTTTCCCAAGGAGAAATACATTGAAACTTGGAGCTTGCAATCGGAAGGGCAACCGCGTGTGCACCTTATAGTAGAAAAGGATTCCAGATAATATAACTTGTAAGTTCATGATTTATGTTACAAGTTTAATTGTTGTATAACCATACCAGAAATGTTGTTGCGGTAAGTAAGAAACAAAACTTTTAAACTTCCGTTGCGCTTTACTTATGTGCTTTGAATCCAACAAAACCCTACACAATCTTCTAGCTACTGAGTTTTGCTGGTTTTTCCCCATCCAAATTACTTAGTTGAAAGATGTAAACTAACACTAGTTCCATGGAACACGCTCCTAGAGGAAAGGGGTAAGCACAATAAAAATAAAAGTTACAAAAAGTTACAACCATGTAAGCACAATAAAAATAAAATTTACCTTTCGCTTAATAACAACAAAAAGAAATGAGGAAAGGGGTATACTACAAAAACAATCCTCCTTTTTAATAATGACTAAAGCCACAGACGGTTTCTGAAACTCCGTGATCCTTCAATCCTCCTTGTAAATGTATACAAGTATAACACTACAATTCCTACCCATAATTAGAATAGGATTCTAAACTAGGATTCCTCTTATATTGAGAATGGGATTCCTCTTGTATTAGGATTGTATATTGTACACTATATATATATTGATATTAATGAGAAAGACTCCCTAAGGGAGATTAATATCATCTCACCGTCAGCATCTTTGCCACCAGTGACCTCCCCGTCACCACCGCTAGCCACCCCTAGCACCACTCTATCTCTAGGTTCCACCAACTCACCGGCCACCGTCCCATTCATTGTACCGTCCCAACTGTCTCACCACCGTGCCGACCCCAGTCCAACCCTAAACCACCATCCAGCAAACCCAGCCACCGGTCCTGCTACGCCACCGATAACATACCCGACACTACAACCCTCCTCCATTTTTGGCATACCGAGAACCCTCATACATCGTTACCACAGTTCACCGGCACCCACCGACCCAACCCACTCGACTTCAAACCCAAACATCGCCACTGTTCCACACCATCCGACAGCCACCCTCGACCAAATCCCAGTCCCGACAACACAAAACATACCACACCCAAATCTGCCAACACACAGTCCAACCAACCAGTCGACCGATACCCTTACCCAACCAGCACCTACACACCGGATGGAAACCCGTGCCCAACACGAGATTTTCAAACCCAAAGTCTAATTTAACCTGTCCACCCAAACAATTTCACTTATTCCAAAAAGCTCTAAATTAGCCAAACTGGACCCAAATTGGAATGCGGCCATGTGTGAGGAGTTTAATGCAATAACAAAGCAACATACATGGGACTTGGTTCCTCGACCGGAGGGGGTGAATGTGATCCATTGCATATGGCTTTTTCGACACAAGTTCAGAGATAGTAGTGACTTAGAAAGATACAAGGCAGGACTAGTGACAAATGGTACTAACCAGCAGGAGGGCATTGATTGCGGCGAGACTTTCAGTCCGGTTGTCAAACCGGCCACCATTCGCACAGTTCTGAGCATTGATATGGGTAAGAATTGGCCGATTCATCAGCTAGATGTGAAGAATGCATTTCTTCATGGGGATTTATAAGAAATTGTATACATGCACCAACTGCCTGGCTTTGTCCACCCAGCAGCCCCACAGTATGTGTGTCATCTCCGTAAGTCACTCTATAGCATAAAACAGGCCCCCGGAGCATGGTATGATCGGTTTGCACATTTCATTTGGGTTTACATGCATCAAATGTGATACCTCTCTCTTTACTTTACATCGAGGTCGTGATACTGCATATTTATTGTTATATGTGGATGACATTGTTCTTACTGCCTCTACTGCTGTGTTGAAAGATAAGATCATTGCACGGCTCAAGTCTGAATTTTCCATAACTGATTTGGGAAAGTTGAGCTATTTTTTGGGGATCTCAGTCACTAGATCTACAGATTGTATGTTTCTTTGCCAGCGTAAGTATGCAGAAGAGATCGTGCACAGGGCTAAGATGGACAATTGCAAAATCATTGTCACTCCAGTTGATTCTAAATCCAAACTTAGTGCACTGGTCGGTACTCCAGTGACTGATCCTATTATGTATAGGAGTCTTGCAGGCGCACTTCAGTATCTCACCTTCACCAGGCCTGACATTGCCTATGTTGTCCAACAAGTATGCTTGTTTATGCATGCCCCTAGGGAACCTCATTTTACTGCCCTCAAACGTATCATTCGATATGTTAAAGGCACACTAGACTATGGACTACACTTATACCCCTCCGCACCGAACTCGCTATTATCCTACACAGATGCAGATTGGGCAGGCTGTCCAGACACCCGCCGCTCTACTTCCGGCTACTGTGTATTTTTGGGTGATAATATCATCTCTTGGTCTGCCAAACGGCAAGCCACATTATCTCGTTCGAGTGCAGAATCTGAGTAAAGAAGAGTTGGTAATGTTGTTGCTGAGATCTGTTGGCTCCGAAACCTTCTCTTGGAGCTTCAGTGTCCTTTAAGAAAAGCGTCTCTGGTCTACTGTGATAACATATCCGTCATATACCTGTCTCACAATCCGGTTCAGCATCAACCAACAAAGCATGTTGAGATGGACATCCACTTTGTTCATGAGAAGGTTGCTCTCCGACATATTAAGGTATTGCACGTGCCTTTCTCATATCAATACGCGAATATTTTCACGAAGGGCCTCCCAAGACAGTTGTTTCTTGACTTCATATCCAGTCTTAGCGTTAGGCCTCCTCCCGCTCCGACTGAGGGGGTGTGTAAACGTATACAAGTATAACACTACAATCCCTACCCATAATTAGAATAGGATTCTAAACTAGGATTCCTCTTATATTGGGAATGGAATTCCTCTTGTATTAGGATTGTATATTGTACACTATATATATTGATATTAATGAGAAAGACTCCCTAAGGGAGATTAATATCATCTCACATTTTTATCCTCCATGATAGGTTTGTCTCGCAAAATCAATTATATGATTAAAGATAAATAACATGAAGGTTATTGAAAATCAAGATAGTAAGCTTTGCCCTTTGGAAGTTATGCATTGCATGAAGATAAGCAGTTGATACATTTCGACATGTATTCAAGGACATCTTGATTTGAGGTTCGTTTTATCCTTCCTTTGAGATGAAAAGCTAGAACTGTCAAAGGAACTTCTTAGTCGACAAATTGGATAATATTAATAAATTATGTACTTCTAATTAACAACTTACAATATTTTCAAATGATCATTATCTTAGATAAAAGAGGATCTGATTAGGCAATTATATACAATTGGTCATACACGTTTCATAGATTTGTTTACCAACATACAGGTTCTACTTTCCGGAGTTATATCAACAGCTTATAACTCGTCGGGGAAGAAATGTCACAAGTCTGAAATTTTTTATGAAAATATGCATCTAAATCTTTGTCACCTAAAGCACAATAAAAGTAATAGGTCTTGTTCTTTGCAGTCTAATATCACCAATGACGAATCACCACTTAGACGCTCTGCATATTCTATTTTCTTTAGTCAGCAAATTACTACAGATTTGCCTCTATTATTCATAAAATTGAATGTAGGGGCGGATTAATGGTAACTCGTTTGGCGATGAGAATTTTTTACGTTATTTGAAAATCACCTAAAATCTTGTTTTTACTTTCAATACATTCAAACAACTAAATATTTTTTACAAAAACTATAACCAAATTACAAAAAAGAATCATGAGTTTTATAAAATAAATACCTTCAGCAATTGATGTAACGGATTGCTTTCTCTAACATGGCGGGTAAATCAACCTGCAGTAATATATATGAATCCAGGATCATGAATTTTCCATAAGATTAAGTAACCTCCGGAATTATAATAAAGAAAAAGCATTTAATTAACCCTATGAACGTACCTTGGAATCCTTGTAGTATCTTAAGGCGTTCACTTTTCCGTTCTCTACGGTTCTACAAACCAATATTCCTTTCGTTTTTAAATACACAATTTAAATTAATGCAAGCATTTTATAACTTCTTGACCTTGGCTGCAATACATTGTCGGTAGTAAAAAATTGCAAAAAAACTGAGGAGATAGATAAATAGGAATTGAGGCTTTTTAGATATGTCACAGCATCGGGCCGATATCCTCTCTTTATATATATAGATAGATAGATATTATTGGGAAATTAATAAATAATGGTACTGCTTAACAAAGAATATTTTTGGCCTCGTCAATTAAAGCGGTTAGATAGAACTAAACCCTACATCTCTTCTAACATAAATCAATGCGTCAAGGTTCTTGCTTGTACACAAAAGTGATATACATTTTCTTCTCTCAGAGAAATATTGACACTTGACTGAACAACTTTTTGGATGATCCAAAAACTCCTTGTTGCAACATGCTAAAAAAGACATGTACCTCCAAATTTTTCTTTGTGCACCGAATATTTGTCCTTTTGACCCTAGTTAGAAAATTCATTATACATGCATGTGTCCAATTTAATTTGAGTATGTGACTTGAGCATTCTCGTCACTTTATTTTTTCCTTCTTTTTGGCACTTGATATGTGATGGAAAGTCGCACTAAAAAATATTTAAGGGTAATGATCAAACTTGCCCTTGTACGGTCTAAAATAGAGTAGTTTTATCTTCAGTCAAATTTTTGGTTTAATATTGCCCCTTTATTAGAATAAAGTCGCATTTTTGCTCTTAACCTTTAAAGAAGCTCCAAACATAGGGTAATATTAGAACATAGTCAAAAGTTGGGGGCAAATTTTGGGCCTCTATTTTTGAAGAATTTGAACGCGTTCTAAAGCCCATCTATTTCACGTTAAAACTCTATTAGTGGAAAATGATAATACGAGACAATTTGCTAACAATAAAACTTCTACCTTATACTTAATTGCATTCCCTTTAAACAGAGATATTTGCTGGCTAAGGCAATGCCATGGCCAGCTTATGATTTTGAACTAGTAAAAAACAAACCGGGGGGAGATGCGTTTGTTAGTTGCACACATTTTCAAGGAAGTAATGGTAAAGGCCACATGACCCCTCTTTTAATGCAAATTACATACTTCTCTGTTACATTATATACTTAGGATATGTTGATGACTTCATTCTATAGGCAATCTAAATATAGTAAATTTGGAGTAACTTTTGCTGGAAACTGGGGCATTTAGGTTCAGCACCTCACGAAAAAAACGTGTACACCAGATGTTTGCACCAATCAAATGAATGAATGAATGAAGGATCGACAAACGAAGGCGTAAGCATGCGAAGCAATACAACTCACTCAAAATTATAAGCACACTCATCTGGCAAAGAAAACATATTTCATTCAGTGAAACAACCAAAAAATCAGATACCAGAACCCATGAGAACTCGATCCACTCTTTTTCCAAAAAACCAGAACCCATTAGCACATGATACATGAAAACTCAGCCTGAACTGTAATGTAAACTTGATTTTATATTCTCAAGCATAATAGGTTATGTCTTAACATACTCATGAGAGAAAAAAAAGAGAAAAGAATAACTGCTTTCAGTCAAAGCCTCAACATTGAATCCACCTTAGAAACTATGAGGCCCCTCATGCTGAAAAGGCTCATAATTTTAAATAAGAAGCTTCTCAATAGCATCCTGCATCGCAAAAAAAGAGATCCATTTCAGTGTTAAACTAAGGGAAGAAGGATCTTAGTAAAAGTTTAGAATTAATGAAAAACAAATCCTTCAGGATAAATATTACCTTCAGTTGTTGTATTTGTGATTTCAACTGGCTTCCCTCGTTGCTTGTTACAGAACAAGCAATGACAGGTCGGGTAACACCACATGCTCGACCAAGAGCTTGCTTTGAAGGAACAAAAACATAGGGAACATTCTGAAATTGAGAGAGAAACGAGGATGATAAGAAAAAGTTAGCAATTAGCAGTAATTCCTCAACTATAGAACAAAATTGACTGTCATCTCAAGGTAAATTAAACTTGACAAAAAATGAAAATTAGCACAAAAACTAGGAGGAACTGCAGTGTAATGGTAAGAGTAAGCATATTCCAAAAACAGAGCAAAGTAGGGAAGGCTAACCTAAAATGCAGTGTTAATTAACGCTAATCACTTGAAGACTACACATTAGAGTTCTAAGAATAACTTATCACCGCCAAAAGAACCATGAAAATTAGACAAGAAAGAGGCAGAGGATGGGATTGGGGACACATAAGCAAAAGGAGGTCATTTTCCCCACCCCTAAGATTGAGAATGGCATCCCTACAAAGTTGTTGCATAGGTTTATTATAACTACTTTTTCCGTAATATCTTCCCAAGTTTTTGCCCTTTAAGTTAGACTAATTGCATATTAAAAGCCTTCCAAGATAATCTACAGAAAAGACAGTTCTTTTCTATTATATTAGTATTTTCTATTATATTAGATATATTATTATATTAGATTAGTATTAACCAATCCAATAAGTCTTTCTGGCTGGATCTCCCCCAATAGACTCCTTTTTGTAGGTGTCCCCGAGAATGCCAGTCATAAG